>VZTN01005691.1:112556-154733 GCA_013400515.1 Erpornis zantholeuca | reverse complement strand
CGGGCGCTGGAGCGGACGGGGGGCGGGAGGAGGCAGCTGGGCGGTGGAGGGGTCGGGCACGGCTTCGTGCAAGGAGCGGGGCAGGTGCGAGCGCCGTGCCGGGGCTGCGATCGGTAACCCCTGCTCTGGCCCTGGCTGCAGATGGAGCTGGAAGCGCTGCGCTCCATCTACGAGGGAGACCTGTGCTTCAGGGAACTCAGCCCGGTGTCCTTCCAGTACAGGGTAAGGCGAAGTTGCACTTTGAAGTTACTTTGCTGCTATGTAGTTGCCATACCAGGGGTTTCTAAGCGCAAGGGGTATCTGATGTGCAGTAAAGGATAGTTCCAGAGGGTGTTGTTTCAGGATTTTTGCTGACAACTGTGCTTCGTAGCACAGTGGGTCATGCGTATGAAACTGTTCCCAGCATGGGTTTGTTACGGAATCACAGAATGGGTGAGGTTGGAAGGAACCACAATGGGTCATGTGGTTCAATCTCCCTGCTCAAGCAGAGTCATCCTAGAGCACATGGCACAAGATTGTATCCAGCCCGTTCTTGAAAATCTACAGTGAGTGAGAGTCCATAACCTTTCTGGACAATCCGTTCCAGTGCTTGGTCACTGCACATTAAAGAAGTTCTCCCTAATATTCAGGTGAAACTTCCTGTGCATCAGTTTCTGCCTGTTGCCTCTTGTACTAGTGCTTGGCACCACAAGCCAGGCATCCTACCTGCATAACTGTGCCTGCATAGCCAGAACTGTCAAACCCTCTGAAGGAGCTAGCCTGCTGTGAAATCTTTACCCTAACTGGTCAGAAATAGAGAGATTTATAGAGATGTTTCTATGTAAAATTTGGAATATTTAACTACTGCTCAGTTACAAGGTTCCAGTCTCTTGTCCAAAGACTGTTGATCGTGTCTTGTGTACCTGCTAAAGAGAAAATCCACTAAATGCTTTGTGTGTGTGCACTGATTCAGTCTGGTCTGGAGAGACGTACAGGGAGTGCTGAGCTTAAGGTACACAACTAGACTCTAGCATGAAATTCTCACCAGCTTTCTCAAATTTAAAGACCTGAAAATTCTTCTGGGCACAGACGGAGGCAAATCTTTTGATGGCCAGAAAACTTTACTGACATAAACTTAGGCATTCATGGGACAGAAGAGAGACTTCAGAAAGTGCCATATGCCTGTTTCAGGGAGAAGCCATCTAAAGTCACCTTTCTGTGACTTCTCAAATAACTCAAGAATAATGTCACTAATTAATTAAGGTCAATTAATCAATAGCACTTGGAATCCCAGCTATGTAAGAGCAGCCTTTCTTCACTGATTGGATCATTCTTAATAAATTTAATTTCTTTAAAAGAGGAAATATGGCATGCCTGCAAGACTAAAGTGTGCTATCTTACATTTCACTAGCTTTGTCATTGTTAATTTTTTATTAGACAAAAAATAGTTGTCAAAAGTTAGGATAACTCAATTTAAATACAGTAAAACCTAGTGTCATACAAAGGCAATAATACATCTTTTGCATGAAGAAAAATTTGTATTGTGGGAAGTCATAACACAAGTAAGCACATGGGAAGACAGAAAGAATTCATATGGCATTTTTTGACCCTCGTGTCTTGCACCTGTCTCACATACAGAGCACAGCTGTTTTGTAATCAGTGTGCTTCCAAATTGATATTAAACGAAGGTTTTATTCTTTTTCCCCCAAGTATTGCTAAAATGTAGCAGCATCATTTAGAGTAAGGCTACCCAACTTTTAGTTCTCACTGACAAGCAGGAGTGTGATGCTGCAGCTTTGCAGGATTTGCTCTGTGCACAGACAGTGCTTTCCTGAGACAACTCTGCAAACCTTGCAGCCACTTCTGCTTTTGGTAGCAGTGGGAAATGAACTGTAAACACTGCCTTCAAAAATGTTGCAGATTCTTGATTTGAAGTCTTATTTATTTTACCACTAGACAAGTGTTTTTGAATGTCAGTCCTCTCTGCTGAAACAGATATTGTAAGTAAGAAAGCAGCAATTTTTTCTTGAGTTTTTTTGGTTTTTTTTTTTTTAATTTTGATGTACCATAGCCTTACCTTGATTAGGACTTCTCTTTTGGACACAATTTATTCTACACAATTAGATGAAGGCTGACTTTTAAAATGAGGCAAACAAGGGACAATTTTTGGGTGGTTTTAGAAACCTTATCATGCTAGTCTTCCAAATCCTTGGTGAAACAATTATTTCTGATTGTATGTCTGTAGGGTGCCTTTGGTAGCACCTGGACTAGTTTTAAATGTAAAAAAAAATTACGGACTTTTTAATTAATTTTAACATACTTGGAGGGTTTATATATGTAATTTTGATTTGCTGAATTGGTTTTATATGCCTCATTATTTATAATAAAGTGTACCTCTTTTCTGCTGTCATTTTTTTTTAATTCAGACTCATTCTACTGACTTCTTAAATCTTTTACTACTCATTCTTTTGTACAGGAAAATAAAATATCTGTAGGTCTGAGATACAAATATTGACATTCTTACCCATTATTTTTGCTATCTTAGGTTACTAGTTTATTATCATCCTTATTTCAACCCTGCCTTATGGCTTGTTTTCATATTGCTCTGTGCTTAGATGCATGGGGGGGAAAAAGACTTCATATTTTCTGTTCTCATAGATGACAGTATAATACTTGGCTTCCGGGTGCTGCAAAGTAGCTTTTAAAACAAAGGAATTCAAAAATATCCCAATCATAAAAAGGGATTTGACCATTTCTGCTGCTTATTCTAGAATGAAAACTGCAGGGTAAATGTTAATATTGATGTCCAAAATTTAATGCTTTTTTTAGATAACAGCTTTATTTTCTAACTAATAACTTTATCAAAACAGTTGTCTCAAGACAAATCTAAAAGATGGAATAGACTTCCATATTTGCATTGTAATCCTCAGAAATTGACTGGAAACAGTTGATTTATAAAACTGTTTTTCTTTTCACTTTAGATAGGTGAAAGTGGAGATCCCAAAGCCTTTCTAATAGAAGTTTCTTGGCCAGAAACATATCCACAAACAGCACCAGTCATATCGATGGATGCTTTCTTCAACAACACAATGTAAGTATTTATGACAGTTTCACTCCCTGTCCTGGGCAGGGAGGGTGCTCTTTGTTTGATAAGATTTTTGTCATCTGTCTAGTTTACAGTTGAGTTTAATGATTTCTTTAAGATCTTCAGCTATTAAGCAAAGTATATTGGATAAGTTAATGGTAGAAGTTGAAGCAAATCTTGGAACTGCTATGACATACACGCTTTTTGAATATGCCAAAGACAATAAGGAGGTGTTCATGGAAAATCAACCTGTTAACACTGTGGTAAGTAGATAAATTTTGGTTTTAATTTTGTGCTTTTAAAACTAGAAAAAAAATGGTTATTATAACCTGAATGCTTCATAGCTCTAGGTTGTAAATCAGTTCATTGGTTATATATGGTAGTGGCTGATAGTGACACACAGAGTATGGTGCCACAGTGCTCTGTGGTCATAATTGTTATATTTGGTTATTTTGCTGTTATACCAAAATGTTTGCAGCCTGATGTTATGTCCCACAGGATAAGATTGAAATGGAGACTTTGGGCAGAAGCAATACTAAAGGAAGCTGAAACAGACATGTGTCTGCTGAGGTTTGGAGGGGTGGCAATTTACTGCAGCCTTCCTGGGATTGCATAAGTGCACCTCCAGGGTTTTCAAGTAGTCAGGCTGGGTCAATTTGTGTCTTTTGGGTTGTGTAAGGACGTTATTTGCCATGATGGTGCTGCAGATCTGCTTTGAGAAGGAAGAAATGATTTCTATGTTTGAGAAGTCTGAATCCATTCAGACTAAATCACACTCCACGGTTAAATTTAAAATTGTAAAAGGTGCCCTTTGCACCTCTAAAAGAGAATAATTCCAGTCCCTAACACGTTTTTTAAAAGTACAGCCCTGATTATATGTTGATTAAAAGCTGCAGGCTGATGACAGCATTGCTTCTTTCTGGCAGTCAAGATACTTCAGTATGTCAGGTTCAGTAATCACATTGCACAGACATATCCAGGGAACTAATATGCAAAATGTTTACAACCACTTTTATCTTTCTCAGACTTCAGTAAGCAATAGTATTTCAATTGGAACTCCTGATGTGCCACCAAGTAAGAAAAAAGAGAAAAAGGAGCAGTTATCCAAAACCCAGAAACGAAAACTAGCTGATAAAACAGGTTTGTTCACTATAATAATCTTTTCTTTGATTAGTATGAAAATCCAAATTTTATAGCAAGGACATCTTACTAGAGTAAGAGTAACTAGTAATTTGTTTATAAGACTAACTACTTTGAGTTTGTGGTCTCTGTTTTATTTGTTTTAGGTGAATTATTCTTGCCTGTGATGTTAGTTCTGGTCACAGCAGCTTTCTATAGAGTCAGGATTTAATGACATTGTTTTATTTTATTCTATTTTAATTCAGTTTGTGACAAAAGTGAAATTTTAAAAAAATACGTGTGGAAGGAGAGGATTTGAGATCTCTAAAAATTCACTTTCAGCAAAAAACGCAGTTTGTTGATGGGCCCTCATAAATAATTCACATTATTAAAAATGTAATTTCTAAATAAAAGTATTTCTCTTGTAACCCAAAGTAAAACATCTAATTTAGTTCATATTCTAGAAATAGACGTGTTTCTGCAGTTATTTAATGCTTTCAGTGAAATAGAAGGATTTTGTTTGAAAGCTGTTGATTACTTCAGTTAATTCTGCTGATGACACTTTTGTGTTCAACTTTGGTTTTCAATAATGACCTGGATAATACTATCCTATTGTAGGGTTGTACCCTGTGATGGCAACTTCTGCATGTAATGTACCTAACCTAATGTATAATTGGCAAGCTTAATGTTAATAAAGGAAAAGCTGCATAAAATTTAGTCCTTTGACAGAATTCATCATTGCTGGTCAGCCAAGCTCATATTGGAGCTACCTTCTAAACTGAATTTCAGGTTAGCTGAGGTGTTTTTATTTAAACAGAATTACTTTGAATCATATAATCAGAGAATCTTCAAGGTTGGAAGAGACCTTCAAGTTAATCTCTCCAACCATCAGCCCAGCACCACCATATTAACCCGTAAAACACATCCCCAAGTGCCACATACAGACACCTCTGGAACACTTCCAGAGACAGCAACTCCACTACCACTCTAGGCAACTTACTCCAATACCTAACTACTCTTTTAGTGAAAAATGTTTGTTTGGAGTCTAATCTGAACCTCCCCTGGCCCAGCTTAAGGCTATTTCATCTCCTTTCACTTTGAGGTTGGTTGAAGAACACACTATGTTTAAGACATTAAAATCTATTTCTGTCCTCATGGCTTCATTGCAGAAATTGAGGGGTTTGGATATTTAGAATTTTGTGGGTTGTTTTTGAAGAAAGATAAATATTGCCCTTAGCTTGTGTGCTGAAATTAGAACCTTTTTCTGCAGATAACAAAGGAGAGCTTCCGCGAGGATGGAACTGGGTGGATGTGATTAAGGTAACATGAGTGTGTTATATACAGTATTGTGAACATGTGTGTGTAAATTAAAAATTATTTGTACTTTTGTCTGAAGAAAACTGATCTGATAAACTTTTTTCTTGCTTTTCTTCCTAACTATGGATTTGACTATGGTGTCTGATTAATTTCTATATGTGTCCAGCATGTAAGTATTTTCAAATTCTCTTATTTTACTGTTTGAAAGATTTGTAAGAAAGAGTAAGAACTGTTGCTTATTTTGGATTCTAATTTACAAATTTCTCAGAATCTTTAAAATGCCAGTTTTTCTGAATGTTAGTCTGAAGGACTTCACTCTTTGAACTCTGTTGGTTTAGTATGTATTTTTTTATTTCTTGAGCAATTAAATTTTAATTTCATAATGAGAAGGGTTTGCTGACTAAACGCACTGCAAATATTCTGTCTTCATATGACAAGAAGATTTAAAATAAAGTTTTGTGGTGCTGCCAGGTTGTGGAGGGCAGTGGATAAGTAAGAAATAAAAGGGAGCTGTCCCAAGTGGGAGCACCTTGCTGTCTCCTGCAAGCCTCATTCTCTGTTTCAACTCCTCCAGTGAATAACTTTTTATCTACCTGCTCCCTCAGTATTGATTTATTCCAGCCTCTTGTCTTTGCTGATTCAGTGAAAATCACTCCTTGACAATTCTGAAAGCAAACTATTTTATTTTACACAATTCTAAGTAATTTTCAGTGTAAGATTTAACACTAGTTCCAGTCGTTAAATAAGAGCAAGTAAATCATGAAGGTTGTTTTGGGCAGAGTCCTTCTGAGTTAAAAGTGGCTATTTATAGTGGATGTCTTGGTTTTCAGATAGATTTCATTATAGGCCTGCTATTTTTAATAATTATAAGCCTAGCTTTAAAAGTTGAGAAATACTAACTTAATGTTAGTGTCTGTTTTTATATTGTCTGTATTTCTATATGGGAATTCTCTCAGAGATGTGTGAAGATAAAGTTCCATTACTTTATCTTTTTTTTTTTTTTTGGAGAGCTGGTAACAGAGCCTTCAAATCAAATAAGCTCATTTAGTGTTTAAGCTTAATTATTTTTTGATGCTTTTTTGGTACAGTAGCACAATCAGTCTGTATTGTTAAATTAAGTATACACATGTTCAATGTGAGATGGAAATAATGTTGTTTTCTAATAAATGGAATGGCAGTCTAAACTTTGAATACTTTCTTTTTGTGTCTCTTTTATAGTTAAGCAAAACTGGTTCTAAAGATGATGAATAAAGGACTTTGGTACAAGGAAACTCCACCTTTTAATACAGTGCAATTCTGGGTCACCATCTCTCTCTTAATAACTTTCATATTTGTTGAAGTAAACATTTTATAAGCTCGTTTTCCTAACTTGTAAATCTAGTCACACAAGTTTATCTAGAGACCATGTGGTCATCTTCAGAAAAATCAATCAACAAACTTGCCTTAAATGAAGGTTAGAATGTGACAAAGGATATAGAGAGCCAATGTGGTGAAGTGAATAGTGCTGCAGTGTTTATTAATTTATATTTAGTCTGTAGTAAAATCCTGTTATAGTGAACCCAATGATACTGTAAACATTTCCTGATGTTCTTATTCCAGTTGAAGAAAAGAGCACTATAACAGTGATTGGTTGCTTGACAGCTTAATTAATCAAAATAAATTATTCCATGGAAATAAGACCTTTGTCATTTGTTTATCTAGTATGAACTAGAACATACAAGTTGTTGCATTGCAAAACAGGCTAGAGCTTGTGGTCTCGTTTTCTCTAGTTACTGGCTGAAATAGTAAATACTAGTGAAAGCAAGACCAAATATTCTAGTCTGCTCAAAAATGAGTGGTTATAGCAGGAGCGCAGCTTCTTTATTCTCCACGGTATCCCATCTGTTGGTCTTTCCCCAGTGTGCATCTTTAAAGATGGCAGGATGTCTGAGGAGGGGGAAAAGTGCTTTCTTGCATGTGTCTCAATGAGTGTTGGGATTTTGTAGCTGTTTCATTGAAGAAATAGGCATCCTTTGGAGGGATTTGCTGACTTAAGTGGTGGGACAGTGGAAGTCAGTAATCCAACAAACAAATTGGGATTTTGCGAGAGCTCTTTACTTCTTTTTTTCCTAATCTGCTCTCTTGTATAAGAAGGAGAAGTCATCTTTACTGTATGAACTGTTATTGAATACAAGATGCCTTAATGTCCTTTATTATTTTTGTTTGTTTTGAGATGAACTTTAATAAATGCCTATTTATCTGCTGTGGTATGTGTTTATTGTTTTAAATTGTGTATTGCCTACTGCACTTTGCAAGTTTGGAATTGAAAGGACTCTATTACAAAGAAAGCATTCTTAAAAATTGCTGGGAGAGTTTTATCTTCCCTCCTGTGGTATATGTTTACATGATCTTCAGGGTGGCTGTGCATTCAGTACACACAGAGCAAGTCCGGTGTCCCTTTGGAAGAGTGTGCCACACTGTGTACAGCCTCCTTCATTTCACAAAGTCTGATTTCTTTTTGAACTCAGCTCTTATGTAGCAGAAGTTGTGAAGTACAAAAGGGAGGAGTTTTTCCAAACGATGCAGTCTTGCCTGTGACGTAAACCGAAGGCTCGTGGCTGCAGTCTGAGCAAGAGTGTCCGGCAGGGAGTGCCAGTGCCGGGAGAAGTTGCTCTGGCACTACACAGTGAACCTGTACCAGGGAAGGGCATTTTAGCTTTAGTCCCTGCCAGCACCAGGACAGGCAGGACGGTTCACAAGTTCTCCAAGGGGAATTGACTTTGTCTTTACTGGTATCCTTGGTGTATAAATCAAGTTGCTATGACAATTTGTCTGAATAGGTTAGTGAGGGTGGGGGAAGGACAAATAAGAACTGCATCTCTCGCTTTCTGTAGTGTTACTGTGTGTAAGTTGTTAGCTTTATGAAATGCATGGTTTTTCAGCTCCTAGTCTGCCAGTAAATCACATGCTCTCATGAAGATGTCTGAGAGTCTCCTCTGGGTCTGTTAGTAAATGTATTTACTTTTAATCTACTTCCACAGGAAATTTGCATTGGAAATTTTTATACCAGTTTTTTGCTTCTGTGTAAATTGTGAAAGGTAATCTGTGTCATTTAAACCATTTTCTGATATGATGTGATGGCTGGAACAGGATCATTTAAAGAATCTGTGTACTTGATATTATGGAAAGTCCTGAGCCCTGATAAATGAGGGGAGGGAAAAATGTAATGATTCTTATCAAGCAAGGCATAATTGTAAATAAGACATCATATCTTTGAAAGAATTCTAAACATTGTTGNTTTTTTTTTTTTTTTGGTTAAAAGACCTACTGGCAGTGTAAAACAGTGATTACTCAGTAGGATGTGTCTCTTGATTGTAGGGCTACGCCACCTATTTAAATTCGTGAGTTTTGCAGTAGAGCTTTGTTAGGCCTGAGAAGACAAGTTTCAATACTAATAACAGTAAATTAAAGGTAGCAAGTGTCCAGAATGCTGTCAGTACCATGACCAAAGATGCCCCACTGCACTCTAATGTATCAAATTCCAGGGAGTAATGCAGACTGCCTCGAAGTAGGTTGAATAGAGAGGTGACAGCTGTGATTAGTCAGCAGTGTGTCCTGCTCACCCCCTTGGTCACCGTGGCACAGGTACACTGAAATCAAGGCTGATAGTTTCTGGAGTCCTTCTCTGACTGGTTATATGTGGGGTGAATAGATAAAATGTGCCCAGCTGATGAGCAATTACATTTTGATGAGTAAAAGACCAGTAGGAAAAAGGCCAGCATTTCTCCATAGAGGACCTTTGGTAAAAGTAAGGATACTATTCTCCTCTCATCTGAGGCAATACAAATGATTTTGGGTTATACTGTGAAATATGTGCTGTGAAAATCCTAGAACTGGTCTGAACCAGAAAGAATTTCCCTCTAGAAATTGTTTCCTCCAACACTAAGCTCTTGCAGTTAACAGCAAAGTGAAGTGGGGAAATGTTGGTTCAACAGAGAAAATACCAGAATTGTGAGAATTCTGGGTGGATCAGAGGAGGAAGTGGATGGGAGAAAACATCCTCATATGCAAAACTAGAAGAGCGCAGGGAATAAATTTTCATTGCTGCAGGAAAAGACAACAAAACAAAAACTAAATTTGGGCATGAGTTTGGGCTATGATAAAGGACAAGAGGATTACAGATTTTCTTTCTGTCACTCTCGTTTCTTTCACCAACATGCTTTTGGCTTCGTCTCAGAATGGGTCTGCTTTGTGGTTGTGAGAAGAATTTCTGTTTGCCTGCCCGTTATGCTTCCTGTTATTCTCTTTCTGAGTCCATGTAAGCAGCCTCTGAAAGCCTGGTGTACTCTCAGAAATAACTTAAGACAAAACATATTGACTAGGCAGTGGAAAATCATTAACTGTTTGTCCTCTCTCTCCTCCGGAGAGAGTGCTCCTCACTCAGAGCAAAGTGAGGAGTGACTCTAAATGGCTGAGTTATATAAGACACAGGAAAATTTATATCCAGGCACTGGTGTTCTGTCAGATTGAGCATTTTACTTAGCTATCCCTTCCTACTCTGAGCATTCATGCCTGTGGTTCTTGCAGATGTTGTGTTTTAAGGATTCATGTTAAAAACAGGGCAGAAATTTGATAACTCTTGGTTTGGTTAGCTACTACAGAGATAAGGTCATAGCAATGAAAGGGAAAGCCAAGCTGTAACTGCAGAGCCTTACTGGAGAGGAGTTGGGTGTCCCTGAGGGCAGAGTTTCTTGTGCAGTGTTTGTATTACTGCTAATTATCAGAAAGGGAAAATTAACTTAGTCTGAAGTTGGAAGATATAATTCAAGAAGCAATATAGAAGAAAAAAATAAATCTTTTTCTCCAACAATCATTTTCTATAATGTCATTGAAAAACAATAAATGTAGTCTTGCATGAATTTGCTCCTCAGAGCAGAATCTTACTTTAATTCAAGTATCTCTGTCAGTAATGCATTTTATGATTTCCTGCAGGTAAAACAAATGTGTAGAAAGCATTATTATGTAAAGAGCTGCTGTTCCACTGTAGAGAACTATTTGATCTCTACCTATAGTGAAAAGGATGCTTCAATTGACCTTGAAGATACAGATTTTATAATAGCTCAGGGAAAAAGTAGCAGCCCGTCAATAAAAAGTACACAGCTTCTATAAATGGTTAACAAATTTTGCCCAGCATTATCAGGTTTATATTTTTCAGTGAAGATCAGCACTAGAGTATTACCAGGTTTTAGTTAACTGGTGTATTGCATAATTATGATTTTCCTTTTCCTTCCCCTCATGCCATATGTCTTTAGATGATAAAAGTACAGGATGTAGTATAGAAATTTATTTCCAAAATTAAAGTAGTGCAAAAGGAAAGGAAATAATCTTACTCAGAAGTAAGGATGTGCCAAAATTAAAGCTGCCTATGTGATGTTGATATGAAAAAAAATTCATAGGAGGATTTTTCTTTTTGTGACTATGTGGCTTTTTGGGGTTTTTTGTGGGTTGGTTTTTTTCCCTGGTGGTGTCCAAGCAGATGGTTGGTGCTTTTATTCCTAGTTAATGGCAAAGCAATAAAAAAACTGAGTTTTAGTAGTCTCCTAAGGCTTAAAAGAAAAAAAAAAGTTTTCACTTAGTGAAAGCAAATAAAGTAACAGAACTATCCCTGGAACAAAGCGGACCTTTGAACAGCATGGCCAGGTGTCAAGGCAAATTAATTTGCTTTAATAAAACTGACTGGATCTGAGTGGCTTTAGTCTGCTTTAGAGTCTATCTTCATTCAGTGGATTTGTGACTTATAAATGCTTATGGATAAATTTAGCTTGACTGTACAGCTACAGCCCATGTGATTTAACCATTGCTTTAAATAAATGTCTGTTACAGAAGTCAGTGCAGATTCTAATACATTGTTAATGAGCTCTAGTTCAATCCCTTTTCATTTGGCAGAAGAAGATACAATGTTAGTGCTCTGGTTGAAAGAAATTCACATTTATGCTGTCAACAAAGGCTTGGTTTACAATCAGTCTGAAAGAGTTAAAATGGTGAAGTTTTACAAGATAATTGTAGTAGCCTATCTTAAGATGGATCCACTACTTTTGTATATTTCTTTTTTTGTTAATTTGCTTATTATTATGTTTAAAATGCTCAAAGTGCAAGTGATAATTTAGCTTATTGTGTGTATGTATAAAGTAACAAATTGTTCAGTCAGGTGAGCAGGAACAGTTACCTTGCATTTCCTAATTTCATGGCATGATGATGGTTCTCTAATCCTTTTCATGGTGCATTCCTACAGGTAAGGTCCCTCCCTTGTTTTCTTCCTCGCATGGGCAAAACAAGGTACTCAGCATATCTGTTTAGGGAGAAAAGATGACAGTAGAAGTGAAGAGTGAAAGAAGGAGGAAGGAACAACTTGAATCTGGAGCCTTAAGAACATGATTGGTTAGTCTCCTAAAAAATACAGTTCATAAACATATGCTGTTTCTCTGTATATCTCTTAAGGTATTTTAAAAGATGATAAAATATTTTTAAAGTGTTAATAGTAAACCCTTATGGAGAGGAGAGAATGTCACCAGAAAAAACTTAAACACAGGAACAACTCTAGAAATTTTGATTTGAAGCTGTGGGATTCCTGTATATCAAGCAAATGCAATTTCTGTTATGTGAAGAAGTGGATACAACTCTAAAGCCTTGCTTCATCTTTCCTCCAAGATTCTGAGTAGTTTAATATTTTGAGTGTTGCAAGCTCAGAACTTTATCTGCTGGAAGGAAAGGGAGTGCACAAAATTTGGATTTAGATGTACATTTTGCAAGTTTAAATCCAGCTCACTGGTATTTAAATCTCCATTTGAAGTGTGTGTCTTGTGAGCAGAATGGTTAAAAATGTGATTTGCCATGCAGGTGCATATAAACGCAGTCTTGATGAAGTACATCATTACATCATATCACTTCAGGTATGAATGTACAAAGACTATCCCCTGAAAGAATATCTGTCTTATTTGAGAAATGCTTATCCTCTGACTCATTCAAAGCTTCTGCCATCAAACACAGCAAGATAATCAGGACTGCAATGATTTTTTTTTTTTTTAATTATAACAACCTGATCTCACAATGCTTATTTGTGCTAGGTTCAGAGGCAGAAAGAAATGCATTAATGGAAGAATGCTATCCTCAATTATAAGCTACTATATAAAAAGAGGTGGTAACTCCAGCTGATGGACCTGAGGTGGGGGCTTCGAGGTGGTGTCAGAAATTATCACCACCATGTTTCACTACACCTGGAAATTTTTAAGAAGTATCAAGAGATGACACATCGAAGATTTGCTGTAAGGTTTTCCGGATATTTGGGTTTAATTTTGGAATTCTATTGAATTTATATTTTTAGAGTACAGTAAGTCCATTACTGGTTTTAGTATGTAAATCTAGAATACAAAACAAGGAAGAGACAGTAAAACAAAATCTTGGCTGATACACACCATAAGAAACCTGTTAGGTTTGTGTTGTATGTAGATTAGGTTTCTATTTGTCTCCTTGTGTGTATGTTCTTTTTTCATTGTTTTCAGGTTTTAAGGGGCAAAAGCCTGATAGTTCCATCATCTCAGGAACATTAGGAAAGAAAATCTTATAATTACTTAAAGGTTTAATAGGAAGAATTAAACTAAATGAAATCATGCAAAAGCAGAAAGTGGTGTGTTGCATCTCATGGGGTATCAAAAGGGACAGTTCTGGCCAAAAAAGCAGTGCAGACAGATGGTAATCAGGCAGGTGATACTCAATGCTTTTGGGGAACTGACAAATTATCAAAAGAAGGTATAAATGGAATTCATTCTAGCAGAGAATTGGACTCAAACATTTCAGATGAGCAGGATCTATTTAATGTGTCATCTTCACCCTTCAACAGAAGGTAATAGAAGGAAGCTGGAATAGGAGGAAATCATGTTTGACAAGCAGGATTTCCCTCTCATGAAGCTGTGCTGGCTGGGACTGATGACTGTGTTGTTCTCCAGGTGTTTTTCAGTATCCCCCAGAATGATCTTTTCCATGATTTTACTGGGCACTGAAGTGAGACTGACAGGCCTGCAGTTTCTGGGTCCTCTCTTGTCCTTCCTGAAAAATAGCTTCCAGCTGTTTTTCAAGATGTTAGCCACCTTCCAGCCAGCTGGGATCTCTCTGGATTTCCAAGACCACTCAAAANTTATTGTCCCCCACATTTCTGGTCAACTTCACCTCCAAATGAGCTTTGGCCATACAAATTTTCTCCCTAGAGTGGCAAGAAGCATCTCTGTATTCTTCCCATGTCACCTGACCCTGCTTCCACTGGGCATACTCCTTCCCCTTTTCACCTTATTTCTGAGAGAAGGTCTCTGTTCAGCCTAGACAGCCTTCTTCTTCCTCTGCTTGACTTCCAGCATTTGGGAATTGTTGCTCCTGTGCCCTTAGGAAATGGCGTTTAAAAAGCAACCAGCACTGATGGACCCCAGCACCTGCAAAAACATTTTCCCAGAGGGATTTCACTTCCTAGTTCCCTGAGGAACTTGAAATCTGCTCTCCTCATGTCCATTTTGTTTCAAGTACTTACAAACTGCAACCTACCAGGTCAGTGCTGAATTCTTTTCAGAAGTTGTTTGGTACAGGAATAAACATGCATTTCTTTCCAGTCTGTCAAGGAGATTAATTTATTCTTCATTAATCTGAAGGTGATTCACTTCTGTAATCTATGGAAATCTCATTGCTAAGTGCTTTCATGAAAAAATACTAAGTCTGAAGAGTTTCCTTCAACATTTTATTGTGCAAATAAATCGTATCTTTATTTATATGAGCCACAGTGCTTTTCTCATTATAGCATGAAGTACAGATTTGGAAGATATTATCTGAAGGAAGATATTCCCTGAGTCTTTATTAATGATGCTGGTAACACTGTCATCAACTAGACATAGGAGATTTTATCCCCATCTTAGAGATGGTGTAGTTAAGGCCCAGTTGAGATATATACTTGTTAACACAGAAGTAATAAGTCTCAAACCTGTATCTGTCCATCTGCCAAACTGTGCAGCAATTTGGTAGGCTAGAGCTGCACCTACCTGAAGTAATGGTGTTCTTTAATCTTGGTTTATGATTAGAGCAGCTTCTTAACTTTCCAGTATGTTCTCACAGCTTGTCTTTTAGTCATGTTCGTAACACATTTTTCAGGGGTATTTTCAGCAGAGATCTGCGCACAGGCAGCAAGCTAGGAGCAAGTGGCTGAGTGCTTTCCAGAACTGCGTAATGTATTTCAAGAGTATGCTCCACTTGCTCTCAGAGAGGAAGCATCCGCTGAACTTCTTGAGACAGGTGAGACTAGAAGCCCAAGATTAGGAGAAGGGCATTCAGCCAGAATGATCAGCAATACCTCATTTCCTAAAAGAAGAGGACAGATTAGTTTCAGTAATAAAATTAAGTTTAAAGAAATCACAATTTCTGGCACTCCTTACAATCTTGTGGTAGGACAAGCAATACTTTGCTGAGTGTTACCACTGTAATAAATATGTAAAGTAGACATTACTTCTCAATAACCCTAAATGCCTTTTCCTGTTCAATGTACTGTTTAATCCACTTAAACATATGTAACTCTTTTTACAGTCTGCAGGCAGCTCTTCAGGCTCTACTAGAGGAGCAGAAAGCCTGGAGTTTGGCCAAACAAAATAAAACTCATGCTGTGAAATTCTATTTAACTGCAGAGAATAAAATGACTACTGCAGAGTAGTCTTAATAACACAATAATAATTTAACAGCAAAGCCACAGATTTCATGAGGTTTTTTATAAATAGATCTTTTCTGGGTTTTATATGAAGAACAGAGGAAAATCAGATGTTTTCTCCAAGATTCAAAGTGGTTTTGCATCAGAGCTAATGAAGTCACTTTTCTCTTAGAGTGCAGAACTATGAGTATTGTAAGCAGGTTCATACAAATGTGCTCTGTCCCCAGTCCATGATCCACAAGCAGGAGGATTCAGAAATTTCCAGATTAATTAGCCAGCAGAGACCACATGGATGATTCAGTCTTACATGTCTACAAACAAGTCAGTCTGTACTGTATATGGCTTGCATGTAAGCCCCTCATCTCATAAAAACCTTATGTTACTTAATATAAGTGCAAACATATGAAGCAGCATAAGGGGAGAGGAGCTAATTAAAAGAATTCTGGGAGAGGTTTCTAGGGTATTTCATCCATTGCATAGAATTCCAATTAAAATTACATATCTAGTGAAGAGCTTCTGATATCAGATTCCTATTTGTACCTTAAAGTTGGATGGTTTCGTTTATGTAAAAGGAGAAAAATATTCATTAAGAAGAAATGTCTTTTGTATGTTCTACAGTTTCTTTCAGCATGAAAGGTATAATGTAAAACATATGCTTGCAGCTTAGTTATCAAGAAATCATAAAATGATTGAAAGGGACCTTTAAGGGTCATCTAGTCCAACTCCCCTGCAATGAGCAGGAACATCTTCAACAGAGCCCCATCCAGTCTTACCTTGAATCTTACCCTCCAGGGACTGGGCATCTACCACCTCTCTGGGCAATTCATTCCTGTGTTTCACCACTCCCATCATAAACATCTTCTTCCTTAGTCTGAATCTCTGCTCTTTAAGTTTAAAACCATTACCCCTTGTCCTAGGACAGTAGGCCCCACTAAAATATTTGTCCCCACCTTTATTAGAAGCCCCCTCTAAGCAGTGACAGGCCATAATCTGGTCTCCACAGAGAGCAGAATTTTTCTTCTCTAGGCTGAACAACCCCAACCCTTAGTCTTTCTTCATAGGAGATGTGCTCCAGCCCTCAGAGTGTTTTTGTGGCCCTCCCCTAGACTTGCTCCAACAGGTCCATGTGTTTCCTGTGCTGGGGACCCCAGAACTGGATGCAGCACTCCAGGTGGTGTCTCATGAGAGCAGAGTAGAGGCACAGAATCCCCTCCCTCATGCTGCAATATGGGGGTGGTGCACTGAAGGACATGAACTTACATGACCATTCTTACCCCAAATGTTCTCACACTTGTTATGGTTTTCTGATGGGAACGTTGGGGTTTTTTTTCCAAAATAACTGTCAGTATGTGATTCAGACCAACAAGTAAGCTTCTGAATGAAAGAAAAAACAAAACAGGGATGCAAGAATTAAAGTTTGATTTATTGGTGCCACTTGTGGGAGCAGAAAAGTACGATTAGTTCTAAGCCTCTTCTGTCAGATTGCTGACATTTGCAACATTTCCATGCATTTTTACAAGGTAATCAAAATTTAAGTACTGTTTTGTAGAAGAGAGATTACTGATCTTATTTTAGCATAAGAATTATCACAAGTTGCCATTATCATAACCTGTGTATTTGGGATGCTGCCATGCAGTGTGCACATTGTCTTGTGGAAGGACTTAGGTTTGTGTCCAAGTATATAAATTATAAAATATGCTTTAATCTTCAGTTATTTCAGCTGATAAATATGTGGGCATACATGTTTTGTAGGTAAAGTATCACAGATTTAAAAGCATATTTTTCTTGTTCACTGAAACTAAATTCTTTTAACAAATGAAGAATATCTGGGCTGTGAGATTTGCCAAATAATGAATATTTTCTGAATCCTGCCAACAAACTGGTTTTTAGAAAGGGCATCAAACTTTATACCTCTGCTGTGGTTTAATCCCAGCCAGCAACTAAGTATCACACAGATGCTCAATTGCTCTACCCATTCCCCATGGTGAGGAGGAGAATCACAGAAAAAACCCTAAAACTCGGGGGTTGAGGTAAGAACAGCTGATGAATTGGAAAAGAATTACATATACTATTAATAATAGTAATAATAAAAATAATTGTAATGAAAAAGGGAGAGAGTAATAGACCCCAAGGACACGAGGTGCACAGTCCAATTGCTCACCACCTGCAGGCCAATGCCCAGCCTGTCCCTGAGCAGCCATCAGAAGCTCCCAGCCAACTTCCCCCAGTTTATGTCCTGAGCATGGCATTGCATGGTATGGAATATCCCTTTGGCCAGTTCAGGTCAGCTGTCCTGGCCATGCTCCCTCACAGCTTCTTGTGCACTTCCTCACTGGCAGAGCCTGGGACACTGAAAAGTCCTTGACTTGGGGTAAGCAGTGCTTAGCAACAACCAAACATCAGTGTGTTACCAACATCATTCTCATACTGAATGCAAAACACAGCACCACACCAGCTACTAGGAAACAGATTAGCTCCATCCCAGCTGAAATCAGGACAGACCAAAGTATCAGTCAAGAACAGAAATCCCAGTGAATATTCTCATAAAAACAAATAGTGTTTAATTAGTTCTTCACTTTGTTTTAATCAGTGTTAGGTGCTGAAAATCATTTTCCGCCTGGATGGAAACCCCCATCTCTTCTCTGAATTCGAAGGGAGTTCTCTTCTGACAGGAACCTTGCATCTTCTACTTCTCAGCTCAAATGTGTGAAGTGGCAGCTTTGACTCTGATCTCAGTTGAAATCATTGCTCAGCAGTATATTTAAGTCTATTTTTAAAAATATACAGCACCCTGGATGTACTTTCACTTTTTGGTGGTTCCCTTTAGCAGTAGTTGCTGGTTTCTGCAGTGTGCATTACCCACCAGAGGGAGCTGAAGCCAAGAACTATCTGATTTTCATAGAATCATGGAATCATTTAGGTTGGAAAAGACCAGTAAGATCACAGAGTCCAACCATTAATACCGCTAAGCCATGTCCTTAAGTGCCACAGCTACATGTCTTTTAAATACCTCCAGGGATGGTGGCTCAACCTCTTCCCTGGGCAGCCTGTTCCAATTCTTGGCAACCTTTTTGGTGAAGATATTTTTCCTAAAATCCAATCTGCTATCTTCTGGAGCAACTTTCAATTCCCAGGATGTTGCCAGGTGAAAGTCATCTCTTACGCTTCGCTGAGCTTTGGATTTGGACATGTGTCCTCAAATTAGCTTGGGAGCAGGTGGTGACCAGGTAGGAAATAAGTTTGCCTCCCTATGATAACTTATTACCTCTCTTGGGAACCCTGACTTCAGCGTCAAAGCAGGCAAAGCAAAACCTTGTGATATACATGTCATCATTCTTGGGTCTTTATGTGTGCTGTTCTTTGTAACATGAATAAGGACACCGGAATTGTACAAAATATGAATAATTTAGAGAGTAAACTAGTCATCCCTGAGAAAATTCAGCCAGGTAGAAGCAGGTGTGAAGAGGTTCTCTGTATCTTTAAAATGAAGTCTCAAAATTCCTGACTACAAACAGGCTGGAGGATATTTCTGCTATATGTTAAACTGAAATTTTGTTTATAAAGAAATAAATTGGCTGAAATAGTATAGAAGGTGCATATCAAGTGTTTTGATTTTGTTCAGTCAGAAATAGGTGTCAAATGTCTAAAGTGTTTATTTACATTGAGAATTTTGGAACTAAGTACCTCAGTGTTTCCAAACATATGTTCATTTTCTTTCCTTAAAAAAATCACAGTATTTTGATATTTTCCAATTTATCCCAATTCACAATGATATACTGACAAATGTTCTGACTTTTAGTTAATTTTTTATCCAGCTCATCTGCAGTGATTTCTTAATTGCATACCAATAAAAGGTTGCTAAAATTCAAGCCTTTTTAAAATTTTATCTAGTTATGTTTTCATTATTACATATCAACCCCCAGACCTCTAAAATGATTTAAAACTAGGTCCTTGTGCTATGGTGAAGAGCTTAGGAACCTGAAAACTCCCATAAGCAACAAGCTTGAGAATTTTAGCTAATTTGTTTATCAATAAACCTGAAGGCTTAATACATGCATCTCCTTGCCTTAGGTGTGCCAGTACTGACACAGGCAATGAAGCAGGAACTCCTTGGGGGTGGTTTTTTTTGGTAAACAATCAAGGTGAAAGGGGTTTTATGGTTGTTCTAGTTTGTTAAATCGTAAGATCAATTTATATTTCATCCAAAAATAACCTTCTTTTGACTTAGAATATGGGAGGAGTGCTGGTCCTTCTGGACAAATGAGTTATTTCTACACAATTCCTTCTGCACTTGGAATAAGTCATCCACAAAGACATAAGTAGATGTTGAGACATAGAGATTAACAGCTGAAAGATAGTCAAGAACAGTTTCTTATACCATTTCTGAGTCATAGTTGACCACACAAACAAAAATGGTCTTTAGAAATAGCTGGAGTTGACTTTATTCTACAAAAGGCGGGAAAGCTCACACAGCTAATTATAGCTGAGCAATTATATACAAAGCTGGTCTCTACTGCTCAAGTCATTTGTCATTTTCACTTCCATGGCATCCTTTGACTTCTGCAAAATGATTAATCTGCTGGTCATAAGAATTGGGACTGACAGGAGACAAACCTCCCTAGGCAGTAGTTAAATTTGCTTTCTATACCACCATTTATGGCTTAACAGGCTCTTAGACTTCCTATGGATTTTTTTTTCAGTTTCAAAACCTTGTCTTTTAAAAATGGTAAGTCTCATCAAGTAACCTCAGTTTCAGTTCAGGTTTCTATTGCTTGACAGTATTTTGTCATGTGCTCCAAAGGAAGATACAAGACAGTTTATATCAAATTGCTGTCTAATGGGCTTCACTTAATGGTTTCCTCAGTTAGAAGTTGCCTTATATACTGGAGCATGAAGTCTTAATAGCTTTTTTTTTAATATGTTTGAGTCCCATCTCATTTATGAAGGGCTCATTATCTATTTTTCTTTCAGCATTTCAGAGAGGAAGACTGACTACTCTATTTTTTTTTTTGCTTATTAATTTAGTTAATAATGGGATAACTTGTCAGGACTTTTAATAGGTATTTTCCAACATTTCAATGGGAATGAATCTGTCAAATGTAGAAAATAAAAAGAGAAAGGTAAAAAATTCAAAAATATTATCACAAATCTCATTAATTTCAAAACGAAAACCAACCTTAACTTATGCAGTTTACAGTTGTGTCTCTCAGCAGTGCCTGCTGGATAAATTGCACACACTTCTAAGTATGTGCATGTAAGGATTTTTTTAATTAAAGAAAATAGAATGGAGAAAATTCTACAACTCTTTTGGAAGAAGTGTTACAATTTATTTCAGAAGTTAACTAGCTATAAAATGACCCTTCACTTTGCTTTTTTGGGGTTTTCTTATTACTTTTTCTGCTCCTCCTAATTATTTCTGACAGCTTTGTACTTCTCTCTCTGCACTTCATTCCTGCTGTCATTTCAATCTCTGTTTCAATTCTGTCTCTTCTTTGGATTTAGTTTTCACTTTTGCTTTGTGTGTGGGTTATACTTTCACATTCTCTGTTTTGTTTCCCTTCCTGTTAGAATTTTATTGCCTCATACTTCATTCTGAAGCCAGGAAAGGGAAAGGAATATATGCCAGCTACAAACTCAGGAAATATACTCAGCTCTGTATCTGTTTTTTTATTAATTTTTCAAGGTGTGATCTGAGGAACTCATGCTAGTTGCTACATGAAATACTCATTTCTTCAGCAGATACTACTTTACACAGGAATTGCTCCATACTTACATCAGGAAATTCAGTGGAAGATTATATTCTGTGTGTTTGTAGACTGCTAGAAAGTATTTTTCACCATCGAGAATTCAGGATTAAAAAGTTCCTCCTCATTACTCAACTGAATATCAGCCTTCCATCATTATGTTTTTGAGAAGTCAGGTCTGTTAATAATTTCTTTATATTTACTCCATTGCTGTATAACTGGTGTCATTATATGAACCAAATCCAAATTTATAAGGGATTCCAAAGATAAATTTTGTAGGTTTTAGTTCTATCATCTCTTCAGCGGCCTACTATATCTTCCACTAACAAACTACTCAAGTACTTCTTCCAAACATAAGTCAAAGGGGTTTTTTCTGGTTTGATTCACCAATCTGGCATGCAGCTCTATGTTTGTTGAGATTGTCAGACTGAATTTTCTGAGAACAAGATTTGTGCTAATGTAGCACAGGAGTGTTGTCCCAGTTGGTGTCCTATTCCCAGTATCAGCTGGGGGTTCATTATAAATCTTTTCTGTGTAAATACTGTAGTCATGTAAAAACATGATGGGTTTCCTAAGGGTGACCACTTCTATAGAATATAATGCTAGGAAAGGATGGTCGTAATTACTTATGGAGTATGATTGACAGGACTTGAATGGTGAGGTTTAGGGCAATTGTTTGCCACACACATTAATTTGATTTTTCAAATATCACTGGCAATACTCTATATCAAAGACAGAAATAATTTGCAAAGGTAAATCCAGTTGCAAAATGTTAAGACAAAGTGTTAGAAAGAAAATGGATGAAAAAGGAAGGAAGCAATAGACCATACATAAAAGAGATTGCAAAGGGAATCATCCAAAGTGCCTGCTGGTGTCCTTATTCAGTCCTGGTTTTTATCATAGGAACATCTGAAGCATATAAAACTAGATTTGCAGATGGTAAGGACACTGAGAGGACAGCAAATCATAATGAATGCTGCATCTAGATTCAGTGCAGGCAGAGACAGGAGATGGGGCGAAATATTTTGAAAATAGCAAAGTCAAACCACATTAAAAATCCCAACTACCATGCATGACAATCTTTCACAGCATTAAAATGTGCAGTTAACTAGAATATTTAGCAATGTGATAGGTTTTATTCCTGAGCTGTCACTGCCAGAGCAGTCCTCCCCTTCCCAGTCATGTCACAGTTGGTATAAAAAGTCCAAATCTGGCTGCATCAGAGCATTTGGGGCTTATTCTTGCTCATTTAGTTGATTGTGACAGTATAGACCTGACATTTTCATATACTTCTGGCACTGGGCTGAGCAAACACATCTGGAAACAGTTCAGTCTTCCTTGTACATGCACTTAAGTCTTCAGGTTTTATTTAGTAGTGTGATACATTAAGGCTGCTGTTATGGGTTTTTTCTGTTTTAATTGACTCTTCTTTTGTACATAAATAGAAAATAAGCCAGGGTATTCAGTGCTAGCAAAGGAGATGTGGTTGTTGAATTGGTAAGTTGAGATCCTGTGGACACTGTTCAGGGAGAAGCTGTAACTAATGACTACTTCCCCGTGATCTTTAGCTAATAAATATTTTGAAATTTTATTCTTGCTTCTTCAGAAAAGGAAGTTGTGCCCAATTTTAAAAAATATTTTGGTGGCCTCCCTCCTGCTAGGAACAGCTCTGCTGTTCCTTACAGGGCAGCAAGTAGAACCTTTCAGTGTTAGCACCTTTGTCTACTCTCACACTCTGCAGGGTTGCTGCAATGGCTTTATTTGCACCTGCTTCATTAATCATCTGGGCTATCACCTCATGGCATTAATCCATCTTGCAGACACTACTGAGATAATGCTCAGGAATGTGAAGACCACAGGCATATGGCCAAGTTACTCTCAGTCCACCTTGGAGGTGAGTGGTTTCTTTTCTGTTGTCATTTCTTAATTAAGGAGAATTGTTTCTTTGGATTTTATTAATTTCTGAAAGGGTCATGCAAATGGAAGTTTTGAACTATTGCTGTTGTCTTTCCATATTCTATTTCAATAATCTCTTCTACTTTACCATGGTACATTATTTAATTTCCTACCATTTCACATGAACATGTGTATTAAAGTTACAATGAAAACCAGTGTGCCATTTGGTTAATAAAATTAAGACCAAGTCACCTGAATGCTGTGGAATAAATCATGTGACGAAGGAGATGACCTTAAGTTATGAACAAGCGTGTTTGTGCTTGTAAGAATACAAGAGATGTGAACCAAACTTAATGTGGATTTTTGGTGGAATTTTAAGATAATTTAAATTAAGTTCCAAATGTTGTGATTGGTCCTTATCACTGAAATGTATTCTAATCCTAAAAATCCACTTTCTGGAAACCAAGGTATGATTTTCAGTGCTGAATTCAAGCTTCTGTTTCTATCTCAGTACTTTACCAGTAGACTGAATACTAATACTATAATTGAATATAAATTTTAGATCTTCTTATAAATAATAAGAGATTAACACCTGTATTTGATGGCAATAAAGTCAAACCATGGCATGTTTTAAAAAATGTCCTGTGCAGCTTGGCTCGGGAGATACCTGGAAATATTCCTTCTGAACACAGATTGTGTAAGTGGAAAGACAGTTGAAGAGAGAAAGTTTTGCTCACTTCTGCTTTCTCTGTAAGCCAAAATCCACCAGGCTTTACACGTAGCTTCCTGCCTTTCACCTAGAAAGTGAAATGTTCACCAGTGCAAACATCAGTGTACCTGGCCCTTGTGTACTTACCGAAAAGTGGACAGCAAAATTCGGGTAGACTGTTGAGCAAACTAGCAAGGCAGACCCAGTAGAACAACCACAGACACCACATACACTTGTTAAATGCAGAATATTCTATTCCTGTGCTACAAAAGTTTTTGGGTTTTTGTTTTCAGTTTAACCTCAAATATGTATGTGTTTCTCCTGAACTTTATTTAGTTTTTTGTGGTGGAGAGACTGCCTGCAAATGGAACTTGGCTGCAAAGATCAATAACCAGGCAAAAAACACAAGTGGAATTTGAGAAATTGTGACTATACCAAATTGTTCCAGGCAAGTTCAAAATACACAGGTATTTAATGTTTAAACATTGCCTTCCTTTCAGGTTAGGGCAGGTAGCTGACATGAAAAGCACAATGTTGCCTTTGAAAACATGACTGAAACCTTTAAAAGGTGGTTTTGCCAAAAAGGACACACAAAAGCTATTACTTTCTGTAATTTGTGCCTGAATTGCCTTGCCTGTTTACACACCACAAAGGGCTGCATTCAGAACTTACATAAATTAACACAATGCTGAGCATTGCTGGAATTATCTCCTTAAAAGCAAGTTGAACATAAAGAGTTAGCCAAAGGACTCGTCCTTGCAAAACCTTGATGTGGAGACCTTTTTAGGCCATGTCTCAGCCAAATTATATCAAAAAACACTGTTTTGGTTTTTTTTTTTTGAGATTAGGGAAGCTCAGAACTCCGAAAGTGATCTCCTGATTCCTACTAGTTTCAGTGAGGCCAGGATTTCAGCCCTGTGTTGCAATTGGATACATATATATCTGTGCTGGGGAATTGGAGATCACGATCATGGAATTGTTGTGAAGTTTTATAAACCCAGCCACTTCAAACTTTAAAACACAACAGTGACAATCCTGTAGGGAGAATAATTGCTAGTTATAAATTGTGAATGTTTTTTGTCTCAGAGATGTTGTATGCAGGGATCTCATTGCTGGAGTGGTTACAGTGTTAAACACAGGAAAATCAGAATGCCATGCTGTTGGAATGAAAAAGGTAGAAAGCTTTGAAATTGTGCTGATGAGGGATACAGAACTCTTTGTCTTTACAAACAAGGGATTTACCTCTCTTCCACATTCTCTAACACTAGTTTTTCAGGTACTAAACACAAATTTACTCAGAAAGTAAGTTTGTGCATGCTTACAGATAATTTTATTTTTACATTTCTGTTAAACCTAGCTAAACAATGCGGGTACTTAGGTAATTAATTGCACAAAGCAGCAAGGCATTTTTAAAATATGTTTTTACTAGACTCTGTTAACTTATGACCTTTTCAAAAAGTATGCGAAAAAACAATCAGGTCATTAGTCCATTCCTTGCCAAAGTAAAGAGTACAGGATTCTTGAGGGAGGGCTACTGCTTGGCCTCTCTGAGAATAGGTAAGGGTTTGTCTCTGGCACTGACTGCATCATCCACAAAGTTTTATAGGTAGAACAAACCATATGTTCACTCTCCATACAACTACCTTCTAAATACTTTTAATTAGAATGATTGTTCAGTTAACCGTCTTAATTCTATTTTCCTGAGTCACAATAGTTGTTAGCATAAAGGGCATTCTCTTAAAATCCATCAGATACTCATGGAAGTCTCTAAAAAAAGTTCAAATCTGAAAATAAGCAATTCTTTATTCACTCAGTTGTGAAACTGAGTAGAAACTTTAAGGTCAGCTTTACTTCTTAGTTTCAAAGCTACTGTGGCACCTGAAATGTGAGCTAAGGCCCCCTTTTCCAGAAATGGAGGGAGACAAAAGAAGTCGCTTTCTGGACATAAAACCCTCTAATAGTAATAAAGACCTCACTGGAGCAGAAGGATGCAACTCATTCTTCCCTGTGCTTGTTGGACTGAGTTGGCTTTCTCTAGTGTTTGTGAGGTCTGTGAGAAATGTTTGGATAAGATCTTTTGGTGCTGTTCCCAGAACATGGTTCATGTGATATCAAAGAATCCTGATGTTTTGCCAGGGACGTTTTTGTCATTGGGAATTTAGAGGCTGGGTTTGCAAAGAGTTGGCTGAGCTGCAATACAAAGAAAACTCCTGAGCAACCTATTCTGGCTGGCCATCTTCAGTCAAAGGCCACCAGGGAGCCCCCACCCAAAAAAACAATGAGCAAAAGAGAGACAAGTGACTAATTTAACTTTACAAATTTAACTTTACAATTTTCAACTCTGCAATTGTAACACTGCAGAGCTGAAGCTGAAACATCAGTTTTCCCGGCCATGGATTTACACTGAAATACGAATTACTGGAATAACTAAATGAGGTCATTGTAACCTTTCCTAAAGCTAGACTGTTCTTGTCTTGAAGCAGGGAGATCAAAGAGATCAAGACCAGACTGATGTGCAATTATTAAATTCCTTAAACTGCAAGAATTGATAACTCAAGCTGCCTGAGAAGCAGGAAGGAGGGATTTTGACTGACCTCACATAAATACTCTTTCAGTAGCATTACTGTCTCTCTAGACATCAGTCTAAATTGGTAGTTTCCAATCTTTTTTTCCATCGGTCATCCACAAGTTTTCTTTACTGACAAGGCAGTCCTGGATTAATGGGAGGTAAACATTCGGGCAATTTTGCTCACTACTTCCATTCACCTCTTGAAGCCTGGAGTTACAGACAGCATGTTTTGACTTAACCTCCCAACTGCTGTGCACTGTAGTTACTTTAGGTGCAGTTTGCCACCACATGCTTACAATGTACAAAAGATGAGAAGCATGCAGGTTTTCCAGAAGCCTTGCATTTGTAGTGATGGCCTCTTAGGTAAATTGTGCATCCTTCATGCTTACTGAAGATGAAAAGGTGTGAAACAATATCCTAATGGATCAAGTTTATACAGTTTCTCTCAACTCACAAAATATTGTTCTGCTTACTGATGGATATATTATGTAACAACTGTTAGAAATCTGAGAAGCTATTTTGTCCAACTTTGTACTCCTTTTCTAATTATTACACCACTTATTTATGTATTGATTTCACTCCATAGTTTCCATTATGATCTGGTGTCAGGAAGGTCTAAAATAGATAAGTTCTGGGGGGTTCTGGGGTCATAACCATTATTAAGGCCACTTTTTAATTGCTTAATTTACACTGATGAATAAATTTCAAGTCAGGAAATCTATTGTTTCTCTTCCTAAAGATCAAGTTCTAAATTGTAACAAGAATCTTACCATTTCATTTTGTAGTAAGCAGAATTTCTTTTTTCACAACTTTGCAAAGTTTATTAATAATCTTTGCTACTTACTGTCACCTGCATATATCACTGGTGGGCTGTGTTTGGATGGTGAATATTGGCATGAAGCTCCTCCAAAATTATTAGCAAGGATTACATACTATCTTACCTGAATAAGTTCCTAAAAATTCATATTCTCATTTTGCTAGTTCCCTCCACCAAAAATTAACACTTACCAAAGAAAATACTGTGAAATGTTATTCCAGTGTTTCTTGAATAGGTTGAAACTAAAGCAAAGTATCCAAGATTGCTGCTTAAGATACCTGAACATCAAATTTTCTATGACTGTGGAGAATATAATTATTTTGTTATTAATTTATTAATTACATGCAGCAAGTAGAAAGCAGAGCTGCAAGTCCTTTTTAGGAGGTCATTTATTTCAAGGGTACTGAAATTTATTATTATTGGGCCTATCTATCTACTGTAATGGGATAGGTCCTTAATATATATTCAAGCACCCCTATTTTCAGTCCAGCAAATAGGCCTTACTTCTCTACTATAGCTAGAAACTTGTCCCTGGGTAGTTGTGTTCTGCAGCCGCTGCTTGAATTGCTAGGTATCAACAGAAACCTCCTCTCTCTGAGGGTTTCCTCTCCAAGTTTTAATGCCTTGGGAAATTACATAATTCCTCACATCCTATACCTCTAAATGCTCCTCAGTAGTGGATCTGAGTTTCACTAGAAAGGTAAAAGTCAGACTTCCCTATGGACCTTCTGCTGCTGGGGTAGCATAACCTTCACCACAGTTCAGTTCACTTTGCTGAGGGAATGCAATGAACATGGAATGAGTGTCCCCCCAGCTGGCCACTGGCAATGCTCAGAATGTGCCCCTAGGTAGGGAAGATCTGATGGCTCTCCTCCCTTCCGTTGACTACAACATTCTTCAAATGATTTTCAGAGGGGACTTCTAAGGGAAAAGGTTGGAAGAAGGAGAAATACCAGATTAAATTCTCCTGGAGCTTTACCTGGGCCTCCAAGGATATGTCACTGTCTTCTCACAGCTCAAGAACTCCTGATCCAATCCATTTCCCTTGCTCAAGAACAGGATCAGTTACAATTAAACTGATGTCAACATAAGTGTCTAGTCTGCCTTGTAGCATCTTTGTCACTGGAGATCTTTACTTTTCAAAGTAATATATTCGAGTGCTTCACTGTCACTGTGGTTGGACAGCTCATTTTTTTGTTTTGTTTTCTCCCTAGTGTCTTATTTAAACTTCCAGTGCTCCATCAAAAGGACACTAATTATTTCCCTTTTCACTTAGGTTGTCCTTTTCACTTTCCCCTTAAAAGCAAACTTTTACATGACTGAGGATTCCTGACTTCAGTCCTCTCATTTCTAGGCTCTCTTCTATCATTAGAATTCATTGTCTTCTACACCTCTTCTCTATCTTCTTTGTTTGAACTCCCTCCACCTGTAAGTGTGATTTCTGAAACTAAATAGCATATAATTACTCAGTGTCTGAGAACAGAATTCCTATCTATCAATCTCACAAGATTTTGTGGGTTTTTGTGGGGTTTGTTTGCTGTGGCACAAAATTAGCCACATGTTGATCTTAATCTCTTCACATCCTAGGGGGTTTTATCATTGATTATTGCATTGTATTAAGTAATCATTGAAGTGCTCTTCCTTAAGACTACTATCAAATTAATATTAGATGTTTATCTGACAGGCATTTAAAATTACTATTTTTTCTAAATTTTAAGTCTAAAAATTACTGAAAAATGAACCAATTTTTACTGCTTGACAATTACATATAACATCAGGAGAACTGGGTTTGAAGTCATGATGGAAAATAGGTAAATGCCTGAATATGTTCTTCTTTTTTCTTACATCCAGAACCTTCAAATTCTTCTACCATGTCACTTGGTCAGAAAGGAAAATTGAGGAAGCCAGCTAATGCCAGTAACTAATAAGGTAACTTTATGAAAGTCAAAGAGTAAGTTAATAGATTTTGAGCTTCTGCTGATAAGTCAAGGATCTAAAATGTTTGTAAAAATTACTTCTACTTATCTTTTTAAACAAAATGACTCCTGTGTCATTTTCATCCACTCATTTACATCCTTTCACTGCGATAAAACCATGGTCAGTCATCCTGCCAGGTTTTTGCTGCTTTGAGGAATAACACAAATCTATTAGTTTCTACTTATATGTTCTCATCTTCTAAACTGAAAATTAACAGGACTTTGTTTTGTATCTTTAGTAAGTGGTACTCTCTTTACACAGGACTCTGGTCTTAGGTATGACTGTTTCTGAATGACCCTCTCTTTTCCCAGCTGAAGTAGATGATGATCATTCCACTCTGGACTAAACATCCAATCGCAGGGACGCAAACAACACAGGGAGACCCTAGACTGAAGAAGGTACAAGCATCAAACAAAATAAAGGGATCTAGTGAAATTTAGTGATAAATGGAGCCAGCCATCCCCAGCTTACCCAGTGGGATTCCAGTAGAAGGTGACATGATTCCAGTGTCTGTATCCATATCAAAATAAGACTTAGAAGAAATTTTGTATTTTTAAGGCATGAACAGTAGTAATGAGAGACAACCAAGTGAAGTAATCCATGCCATTTATTTAGGTCTATTTGAAGACCAGTTAACCACCTCATGATCTTGCCAAACCTAACAGCTCACATGGTGATCGCTAATGGGTTTAAGGTTTAAACAGAGAACTGCTTGAAATATTACACTGAAATAAAGCTATGACAAAACTATTACACAGTGTATTTTAATGGAATTGTTTATATCACCACCACCTTCAACTGAAACTCTTAACATTCCATTAAATATCTACCTACATCATTCAAAAGCATGGCAGAAATAGCAATGCCACAGTTCCTGCTTCAGATACTTCCCATGGAGTGACCCAGATACCTAATGGATTCTCTCAGCTATGTTTTAAAGCCTTAAGTTAGATGTCTTAAATTAAGATACCTTAGTTAGTTTTTTTGGTTGATGCAACCAAGCCTTCAGTAGAAACTTGGCCGTTTAGCTGAAAACACAAGCAGTACCTTACGGGAGTGAACTTACTGCCTTCTCATTACCCAGCATTTGCACTCCTGCCTTTAGTTCGGGAGCTTGCAGCCAGTGTCTTGCCTCATTTTTGCTATTCAAGGCAGAACAACCAGTTTCAACATCATTATACATCCATGGCTTTAAAATTTTTTTAATAGAGCCAGTCTTTGAACAGAGACAGAACCCGCTATGTGCAGATTACATATTTTGCCAAGGCTGTGATTTAAAATTTCACCTTAATCTTATCTGTTACAGGCTATAGAATAGGAGATAAAGCACCTGATGAAGAGCATGTCTGCACACCACCTTTGCAGAACCAGGCAGTGTGAAAAGGAACTCTTAGAAAATAATATCAGTTTACATAAGTGGGAAAATAAAGGGTGTTTGAAAGCACAATCAGCCTAAGGACCTTAGTTTCAGCTATACAGAATTGAGTGATATAATGCAATTTTTATATTCATCAGGTAATTCCATTTAAAATCTGTGCCTAAATTAGTGCCTAAGAAGAAAAACTAGAATTATATTCTGGGCACATTTTATTTATCTTTATATGCAGATTTACTTTGGCCATAAAGCTCAAGGAGGAGCCTTACCAAGTGGCAAGCATACTAACATGACCTTAACTCTCTAGCAACTTTTTCCTACTAAGTGTTTTGAATAAACTTCTGCCTCAAAGCTGTATTCCAAAAATAGCAAGAAATTAAATTTTTTTTATAATCTTTCATCCAGCAACAGAATTGATGCAGGAATGTTTCTGGGTACTGTCAGGCCATTCCTCTTCTGAGGAATCAGCAAGATTTGAATTATTACAAGTAAGTTTTAGATTTATTTTCCGTTAATTTCATTCTCCTAAGTTTCAACAGTTTTTCACAGTTGGTGGTTACTGAAGCTCCTGTTCAGTTACTCTGGTACACTTCTCAATCTGTTGATGCTTTCTTCTCTGCTATTGCACATCATGCCAGCAAGTACAGATGACAAGTCATTAAATACAAGACAGAGGATTGTAAGCAAAAAAATTTTATTAAATATGAGACTTATGTCTGACCTGTTTCCCCCAAACCAATTTTGTCTCTGTGGCAACAGCCACAAGCATGTGACAAAACATCTGGGATTTTTCTAAAGAAAAGTTTACATACTTAAAATGTCACTTTTCAAGAAAACATTATCTTTTTCCCTTAAGCAGATTTCAGAAGTACAGAGAATGTTTACAGGAAGACAAGTCTTGTGGCTGTAAAGCTTATGCATTAAGGACCCCCTCCCCACGGTGAGCAGGGCCAAAAATTGCACAGCCTAAGAGTGAACATGTTCTCCATTAACTTACCTGGTCTGGCAGAGCTTTGGGAAGGGGGAAGCAAGTCTTCTGAAGTTGACTCTAGAATAGCTCTGATATGATAATCACTAATTCTATTGCATGTTCTTTACATAAAATCATCCAGAAGTACCTTTACCATTTACTACAAATGTTTTAATTGTGTAAGGGGAAAGACTCAAAATTATTCTTACCTTCTATTGCTACATAAAATATAATCATAATGTAGATGAATTTGCCATGCTGGTGCATACTATCATTAAATTGCAGATTACTGCACTGAAAACCATAGTCAACATATGTATTTTTATTTAGAAAAATCTCAATTGTCTGTTTCCATATGACTTCATCTATTATTCAACATTTCCAAGGTTCATGAAATTCATACAAACACTTCTTCACCAATGCAGAAATTCTGATGATCTGATACTCAGAAATACAGAATCATTTACCCTATTTTAAAGCCCTCCCAAAAGCCATGTAGTTGTGACATTATCTCCTATGTTCCAGCTGTACTGGTTAACTTACACAACTCACTGTGTTGAACTGACAATTTTTTGTTATCTCAATAGTATACTCTTGGGGAAAAAACGTATTTATTTTTTCCTTATATACTTTACTATCTATCTATCTGTATTTGAGTCCGTTCTTGTTATTTGTTCACAGGATAAAAGCTTGGGATCCATTTGAACATCAGCATTTCTCCAGTTTATGAAGAAGTACATTATACTGTGATCATGAAACTCCAGCTGCTGGAGGAAAAGGCAAAAGCAATCCTACTTTCAGGCATGTAAAACTGATTATAATGGCTTTGCTTCTTTCTCATCATTCTCCAGTAATAGATGTAATGTTAGCATTAAACAGTTTCAATGCAAAATTTCTCAATAGGCAATAATGTAGGAATGCAGTGGACTGCATCTCTAGTACATTTTTGAATGGAAGTAGTACATATATAGCACATATCTAATCTTGATGTTATCTTGGTTTTATTTGAGAAATTATGGGTGTTTTTTTCCTTTTAAATGGAATATTGAGGACTTAAACTTTGCTATCTGATGAGGTCAAAAAGCCTTGGAATAATCCTGTCTGCCCAGCAGCAGCTGACAGGCTGGGGAGAATGCAAACCAGCCCCTCTGCCCTGCTTTCTCCCTGCACCACAGGCAGGATCGATGATCCTGGTTACCAATCCCTTCCTGTGTCAGCCACCAGGCTGTCCAGGCTATTTTAATGGATCAAATAAAGCATTCCTCACACAATTAAAGGCATTCTTCAAGGCCTGAAGAACACTTAGCCCATAGCGGATAGGGTCAAAAATAGTCAATAAGAAAATGGAGGTAAGTACATAGCAGTAGCAAATAATCTTCATGCAAATATAAATTTGGGGGCTTACATTGTTGTTTACCACAGGTTCTGTTTACTCTAAATTTTTAATGTCCATTTATATTCATTCCCACCACTGATAACCTATGCCTTGTCAACCTCAAACAACAAGAAAGCAAGTCTCAGTACAAGTCTGTAGCACAACTGAAACACCTGTGGGCAAATGAATTCACAACCTCCATCCATTTCTCTCCCCTCTCCATTAAAAACAAGCTAACAAACAAGAAAAAAAACAACCAAAACCAACCAAAAAACCCACACAAAACCCCCAAACCAACAAAAAAAAAAAAACCAAACTGAAAACAGAACNAAACCCCCAAACCAACAAAAAACCCCCCCAAACTGAAAACAGAAGATACAAAAAAACCCAAACAAAAACCCAAGAGCAACCAAGCAAACAAAAAAATCTCAAAACCCAAAAATCACCAACCCAGTAATGTTCCTCCACTGCCAGCAAATGCAACTATTATCTCCCAGTTGAACCTTGCTGTATTCCTTATTGGAAGGTCACAGTCACAAGTAAACAGCAGTGTTTCCCCCAGAAGTATGAAACAAGTTTACACATCTAAAACCTGTCAGATTTTTAAATTCATACTGCATATGCATGCAATTTGCCTCCCACAAAAATCTCTGCCTCACTGATGCCATAAACGGACAAAATGAAGTTTGGGGTGGCATCCACAAGCCTTCCATTTCCTAGCCTGACTGGTGACCTAAATAAAACTTTTCAGTATTAGGTTTTTCCAAGATGTAATTTATACTATGGCTGTCAGGAGTTAAGATAGTAGTTGCCATGGAGCTTTAATCTTTTTTTAGGCTTTAGAAAGGAAGCTGGAAATCAGTATGCTGGGTAGAACCCTGCTCAACAGAATTTTATTCAAATTGGGACAGGATTTAATCCTAATTTTTCTGCTGTACTTTAGTATCAAAGGTTCTAGAATTCATTCTATTTTCTGCTCTTTCTCAGGAGATGAAAGTTTCCTTTCCAGATTCTCAAATCACACTACACTCAACCCAAAAAGTACTCAAGTTGCTTCCCCTCTATTCCTTCAACTATAAACTGTAACTTTCTTCTAATCTTAATGTGCACAGCTAATCACTGTAATGAAATTCATTCACCAGTTTTTCCATTTTCAGTGGAGGCATTCTGTAAGTATACAAAAGCAAAGCTTTAGGGAGGATTTTATTTTTCTATGCACCCACTAAGCACTAATATCTACACTGAAAAACGGGCCTTTGAAACAGAAATTAGTTTGAATCTGTGTCTATGCTACTTAAAAGTTCCTTGATGTATGTTTAAGAAAAAAACCCAGAAGCATACAATGCATGAAGTGCATCTCTGAGAAGTACAAAATTGGCCATGCTATATAGCCAGTAATGCACTGCTAGAACACAGCTGCTGCAGAACAGAAATGCAGTTCAGTTTAATACTTGCAGTTAAAGCATTACTGGCTGACTTAAAAGTGAATTTACCCTGTACCAGGTAAATGAAAAGAATGCAGACCTAGGAGGAATAATGCAGAATTTGTCCAAATGAGCTTTTAGAACTCTTACCCACCCCAACCAAAAAATTAGAAAGGATTCCAATGTAATATTGACTTAACCTTGAGACTTGGATTCAAAAGGAAATGACAGCTTTGCTTAATGAAAAATTTCCCAGAATTGTCACTAAATACAACTGTTTATGGGCCAGCTGTAGGGGAACTGCATAATCCTCTAGTTGCTCCAAAGAGTGCAGAGTATTCAGAAAGTTGTCGAAGGAGAGAATTTCAAACTCCTTTCAACTCTTACATGGTATGAATTATAAAGAGGTATGATAATAGTAAAAAAAATACACATCCTTCCCCTTCTAAGATATGTAAATGTGGGACTTGAACACTTGCACATTAACATCTGTTTCTACCACTGACAGCAAAACGTCTTACCTAACTACCATTGGACAGAAAAACAATTGTGGGTTTGAGTGAAAGCCCTGCCCATCTTCAGAGGATCAAATGCAAAGACCTGCGGTCTATTTTTCAGTCTAAGGTGTCAATATCAAAGACTTGCAGAGCTACCGGAGTAGCTCTTAATAAAAGAAATATATATGCAGATAAGAGGGAGAAGTAACTCCCAAGCCCTTAACTTGCTGGTGTGGCCAAACAGCTCACTTTATGTATGAATTCAGACAAACTGTATCAGTTTCCTTAAAGCTGAAGTTAGAGACTTTTAAATGGAGAGTCTTCAAAGTTAGGAAATGCCATCTTCTTTATAAAGGCCTACATCACCTCTAAAAGATATCCAAAACAAAATCCTTAGATAAATTCAGGGAAGAAAGGGGTATTTTCCTTACCTCCATTCTGTACCAGTTTCAAGACCTGTTGGTATCACATTACCATTTCTGGATGTGTAGATTAGTTAAAGGTTGGCAGGGATATACAGTTAAAACTAGTTTAAATACAGAAGTATTATTATTGTGCTGCAGATATCAAGATGGCCTTACAATATAGATGGCAAGTATTTAATTACTTACTTTGCTTTCAAAACAGAATGCTTTCTCTTATGTGTATTTGTGTTTTGCTTTAAAGCTTGGTTTGATTAAATTATTTCATCAAAATTAATAAAACCAGTCCACAGGACAGTGATCAAGAAACATTATTGCTCTGATGTCATTTCTTTTAAGTAACTTATGGGGATTTTTTTAGCTGCTGATGAACTTGCATTTCTTCAAAACTGAAAGGCAAAAAGAAAGAACTTAGAAGCGTACCATTTTTCAAAAGCTACAAGGAAACAAGATGTAACTAGGCTGAATTTGGATGCAGCATCTCAAAAGAGTAAGCAGTTAACTGTGTTATCACACAGACTTCTTTCAACTTCTGTGTGTTGGCCAGATTTTTTTTTCCAGGACAATAGACTTAGTTCATGACACTCAATACATATCTTCAAGGTGAGCTGGTTTAACAGTATTTTCATTCTGACTTCTGTTGCAGACTTCACTAGCGAGGTTCATCCCCTTAAGAAAAGTAACTCACCATTAAGAAGCAATGTAAGAATTCTCTACTTATCTTTCTGATTTCACACTAGCATCTTATGTGCAACTTCAGCAATTACCACTGATCTTCTATGGGAACTAATAGAAACCCACAAAATTTAGGTTTGGTTTAAAAAAGTGGTGAAAAACTAAATATCAGATAACATCAGATCTTTTCTCATGTGTATCTTAACAACAAATTAGCTAGAGCATTTAAAAGAAGGACTTGTAGAAGCAGCCAGTATATTCGAGACATGCTGCTAATCAGCAGTATAAAGGGAACTATTTCTGTATTTGAGCAATTTCATGTATTTAAGCCAAGCAAGTGCTATTTCTCCAGCACTATCTTCACTGGAAGCCTTGAGAACTCCTATTCACTACTAGAAGGGCCATTAGCATGAAAGAAAGCATCCCTGCACTACAGATATTTATCTGGACCACTTCCAAAATCTAAAATTTCCTCTCTGTAACACCCCAACATACACTTCCTACTTCAACAATTATTTCAGATGATTATATAAGGCTCCCAGCTTTCCTCTCTGCATTGGAAAGATGTATTCTTGATTTATCCAATACAAATTCAAGCAGTACTTTTCCACATAAATCAGTAACATTAATAGTTAGAATTTCACTTGTACTTTGTTCTGCAATTTCAGTGCTTACTTAAGCAACGCTTGTTTTTTAATACTAGGGAGCATGTCCAATTTAGGTACAGATTAGATGCTCATATAATCCAATCAATCCTCCCAAGAAGGAAATTTGAGAACCCTTAAGCCATAACAAATAAAAAAATGAGTAAAATGTTCAGAAGACAATTTAATGCCACTTATCTCCAATGGCTGATCTGGTCATTCTCCATCAGTAGTCATGATCCAGCCCCTCAAGACTATTTTTGCAACCTGAGATCAGCCAGTAGGCCTGGAAAGCAAGGTAGGGATAAGGTTTACCCTCTCTCCTACCCTATGGATGGTCAGAGCCCTTACAGGAGTTTCCTGCAGGAGCTGTTTACTTTCTGTGGTACAGGTCTCCCCACTGGAGCATTAGTCCACTTCATAAACCTACAATTTTAGAGCAAAAATTCAAACCCCCTGCCTTTACACTCCCCTGGCACATGTCAACTACTTGCAAATGCTCAATCCTGCTAAGGAATCAGAGCCTGCCTGAGGAAACAGGCTTGGTATGTTACTTACCTAGTAATACTGAGCATCCTGTGCATTGATTTGTGCCATCTGGTCTGACAGCACTGAAGCTTTGTGCCTTGCACAGTGCATTCCACCCTCCAGCCCCAGCCGGCAGGGCCCTCTAGTGGAGATGCAGGAAGGAGTTCTGACGGCATTCAGCCTTTGCAGCTGCGTTTTACTCATCTGCCTGCCGCCCTGGCTGCTCTCAACTGAGCACAACTGCTTTCCAATCAAGCTAGGCCAGAGGTGGTGCCACTCCTCTCTCTGTACTGTCAAGGGAAACCTTAGCAGCAAGGGACAGAGAACCACAGGGACTTCTGAGCACTTGCAGCCCACCCAGAGGTAACCCCCACAGCCCGCCCTGCAGCACTGCTGCCTGCCTTGCCAAGCCCACCACAATTCCAGTTTCAAGAGCACTGTTAAGCAGGAAACCCAGGAGTGAGCTTTGGTACCCCACTCACTTCTCCATTAGCATCTCCCATTGCAAAGGAACAGCAACGGCTTTTTTTATCTTTTTTTCACCTCCCTTAAGGCATGGGGGTCAAGAAGTTCACTTTTAACCAGCACCCAAGTAGTGTTTGGATACTACCAGCATACTTCAGTACAACACTCTTACATAGCCTGTCAAAAGCCTGCTGGGATTTGTCTATTGGCTCTGTGCCATGTATGCTTATGCTTTGTTTTTTTAATTATCTATCAAACTTTTATTGAAAGTTTTTTGCCTTCAGGCTTTTTAGATAGTTGCCCAAGTCCAAGAACTGGTGCTGTGCCTAAATCCAGGTTTAGCCACATGCACACACAAATACTACTTAAGGAAGGACGAAGTTCACATCCCAGGAATACCAGTCATATTTCAGCTCTCTACAGATCCATTATAATGAAGATGCAATCACATTTCCAGTTTCTATTCCCTGAACTGTTAATATCCCCTCCTCTCAAGGGATCCTTCTACCACTTCAAGGCTTATAGAGAGATCATGTTAATGATAAAGACCATATCGGGATGCCTAAAAACCTGATAAGAATAAAACAAAACCTCTTAAGAATATCAAAAATTGAATATACACCAATTATATCATACCCAAAAACTGACTCCCAAATATAGTCACAAAGACAAGAGTTTAATGTTGGCAAGAAAAAAAAAGTTTAAGTTAGTGGTATTTTCTTCCTTGCAATAACATACTGATCATATGAAAGTCACTGAAGAGGTCTGCTTATAGCTCGGAAGACTTTTACAGTTACAGTTGAATTCAAAACCCCTAACTCCAAATGTGTGATGTTAACACAAAAACTGAAAACACATAACCTGGGATAAAAAACAAACTCAGTTGTTAAGATGCTAACAGATATGTGAGGCCTTTCAACCCCTTTACTGCAATGTGAGAAGTTCTTCAGTATGTTTCCCACCACCATTATTTCAAGGATTCACAAGGTTCTTTAAAATACTAACGGGGTTCAGTTGAAACCAAGCGCCATCTGCTTGTAATGTCTTCTGTTAAAGGTCTGAAGCCACCCTGTTTCAATTATTTGGTTATTCAGTGCAGAAAGTTAAAGATCACAGAAGGTATAACAGCTTTTAATACTCCATTAATATTATAGATTAAAAATTATTGCATAGTCTTATACATTTCCTAAAACAATGTTCTCTGGAAATGAAACATTTTAATATAAAAGGAGCAACTCTTTAAAACATAAATTGTTTTCACTACCTCGATCTCCTATCCTTTTTTGATTTGTCAGTACATTTGTCCATTGTTTTCTCATTGTCTCCTCTGCACTTGGGGCAATACCATTTCCCCTTTGGTTTGTATGTGAGTCCAACACAGGAAAAGTGGAACCACTCGATAGGGCACTGTTCATTGTCACATCCTATCATTTCCCCGTAAGACACTTGGTTGCATAAGCAATAAGTTGGTTCATTGGGATCAATTGCAAATTCTACAGGTGAAACATCTCTCTCCTGTTTGGCTTTGGAGCGTTTTTTCTTCTTGGAAGATTTTGACCTTTTCTCTTTAGGTGGCTGATCATCGCAGTCATCAATACCGTTTGCTATGTGGCACAGATCGCGGCTTTCACTGGTTCGCTGGCGACGAGGTCTACGCGAGGATCTCTCTGGCTGGCAGGACTCCATCTTGGCCTTTTCTAGAGGCTTCTCGTTCTCTGACAGATCTTGAAAACACTGAGAGTGTGTTTCCATTTGACGGGCTCTATTCTCTACCAGTTCTAGCATCTGAGTAACTATTTGAATTTTTTCATCTCCAAGTTCTTGACTGTTGATTAATGCACGCTGAAGATGCTGCTGCAAACGTTTCTTCTGAACAGGATCACTTTCTGACTTGTATTTTTCATAGACATCATCTATTTCTTTCAATGCTTCTATAAAATAAAGATAGAAATAATTACACAAGATGGAACATGCTCAAGAAAACACAAATATATTTCTAAATTATGAGAAATAGTACAAATCTTAATTATAGTATACCCTAGTGGGTTCGACTGAATATACCATTCAAGTTGTATGTGGTCACCAAATCAGTGTTAGGTCACAATCTGTTGCAAGAAAAAATTCTCAAGTTCTAAGAAAGAGCAAGCTTATTTTAGCCGTTAGATAAAGAAAGGATAACACAGGAAAGGGGACACTATAGTTTTTGAGACATGGATAATCCAGATCCTCCTTCCATCTGAAACAGGAGGAATTTCTCTTAAGAGTCCTTACCACAATAATTCCAAAACCCTGACTGACAAACCAAAGAATCACACGAAGAATCCTAAAATTCATAGAATCGTTATATATCATGATACATAACACTCCAGAATGAGTTTATCCAGGTCCTCTGCCTTCCCCTCTTATTCATCTCAAGGTTTGGCATTATATTTTCAAGTAGACATAGTAATAAAAGGAGTATGACAACTGAAGTTACATAATGGCAAATTCATAATCAGAATGAAAATCAACTTACACCGCTCAAAATAATTTCCCTATTACCAAAACAAATTACAGCACGCTGCATTTTAAATCAGGGCTGAACTTTTCAGAATAGGTGACCTTCTCTTTAGTGCATCATAGGATATTTTTAAGCAACTAGTAAATGAGTGGCTCACAGTTTGACTTCCAAGCTTCCCTATTCCAAGTCACGCAAAATAACTGCATGAGTTGCTGCGAATATTTTGTTAAATTTAGTTCTAAGAAGCAAGTTCAATGAGTCTGAATATGAGATCAATAAATGTCTTATACATGAGTCTTAATCTGTAATCTACATTGCTGGTTTTTAAAATAATAGTTTCCAAGACAAATGCTACACTAGATCTATACATAAAGGACAGAGAAACTCCAAACAGGGAAGGAAATAATTACAAGAACTGACAGTGACACTTGATGCACAGTGTTGGGTACAGTATTGGTTCACTCAGAACTTACGGATTTTATTTGATCAGGTAAGGGAGTTTATAAATGGTACTAAACTATTTACTTCTTAAGCAAAAGTTATGTGGTACAATCTACCTCTTCCTAAAGGCCTGCATTTAACAAATTTGCTTTCATTTTAAAAGAATTTGTCTGCAGTGCTGCAAAATGATTCAAGCTTGTTATCTCAGCATCATTCCTAGTGATTTTTTTCCTGCTGACATCTTGGAACAGTAGCTTAAGCATGAACATCTGCTTTTTACTATAAATTCTGAAACTTGTATGACAGCAGAAGCCAACTGCATTTTGTTCCGTTCCAGACTTTGACTAAGGTAAGATAAAAATCACTATTCTGCCAGTCCATAACTCAACCTGTATTTTCTCAACATCAGCATCCCAGCTATCGTTTAAACCATAAGCTTTGTTTTCCTGTACCTTCAGCTTCATCACTCACTTGTTGTCCTGTCACCCGTTCTGACAAGAGAAATAAAATTTTAAAATTTTCTCTACTCCTGAAAAGCATGGAGAAGGGTACTTTGTATGCAGTTGAACAAGAAAGGCATAACCAGAGTAAAATATTATACAGCCACACTATCACCCACCAAGATTTTTTTTTGTCTTGGAGGCAGGAGTGTAGGTACAGTTATACAGATTTCCTATATTGGGAATGCCCTACCCAGAACCACTCACAAACAATAGCTGTTTGCTCGTTCATACTGTGTCAGAGAACATTCATCCTACATTGGTTATTGCCTGGATGCAGCCTGTGAAGATATGCTGAACTTTACACAAATCAGCATCCACTGAAGAGAGTGAAGAGGTTTTGGCCTGACAGAGATGGACATTTACCAAACTTCTTATGCATCCCCAAAGACTAGACAAGGCATTCATACATCCTAATTAACAGCTCTAAACCTGTGTTAAAAAAAAAAAAAAGAAACAAAAAACACAAACAAAAACTCCAACCCAAACCAGGGTCAAGTGTTCATTACAGATAATCTGATTAAGTTTGGTGGAACTAATAAAAGCTAAAAGTATTTGTTTTCTAAGCATAAGAGTGACTTTTTCCCTCCTCCACAGACCATTACTACCTTTTAAATTATCTGAAATAATATGGCATTGCTTTTACATGTTCAGACTTGGGTATAAAATATTTGTATCCCATTTTTTAAGGTTTTGAAGATTTTTTTTTTCTTTTTGTTATTGTTTTAAAACAGTTGAAGGCTTTAGTTAAAATTAGCACAAACTTCTTCTATGGCCCAGGACTGTATTAGTGGATGGCAGTCCAGCCTTGACTAGGAATTCAAAATGCTGCAGGCAAGTCTATGCCGTTTAAACTTTAAAATCCCAGGAAGCTTTTAAAAGCCTGTTCTTATGTATCTTCTCGGGTAATTAGAAAGATAATTGAAAGAATCCCTTCACAACAGCTGCCTCCTTAGGTGGCACTTCAACGTCTAAGAGGCCTTGACGGTCCCAACGATCGCCTCCTGCCCACAGCGAAGGAGGGAGATGCGGCTCCAGCGCCGACTCCATGGGACCAAGTTCCTTCCTCACGGCAGGGCCCGGCGGGCAGTTGCCGGGCACCGATGTGCCCCGGAAACTCCGCGGGGTGCAAGATCTTCAATCGGCACTGAATTTGCCTTCCGAAAGAGCCGTGCCTCGGGATGAGATTTAGGGCAATTTCCCGCTCCATAGCCCCCGTCCACGACCCAGGGGAAGGCTGCTGGAGCTTTATGTATCCCCGCCCCCACCGTGCGGTCTACCGTGGGACGGGCACTGGGCTCCCCCGGGACACCGCCCCCACCCCGGCCCCGCACGGCGGGAGAAGCTGCCGGAAGGCCGATTCTCGCACCCCCACCTCCAGCGGCACCGCCGCCGGTTCGGGCAGCGGGGCTGCCCGGCGGGGCGGAGCGGAGCGGG
>VZTN01005691.1:25275-97050 GCA_013400515.1 Erpornis zantholeuca | reverse complement strand
GCTGTGAGCTCACATCCGCCGGGGCCGGGCCGCGCCGGGCGGGGCGGGGCGGGAAGCCGAGCAGGCGCCTCAGGCTTTGGGGGCAGTGCGGAGCCGTCTGTCCGCCGTGCCGCCCGCATATCTCCGGCTGCCGGGGAAAAGGAGTGCTCTGGGCGCGGCTACCAGCCCTGTATTCTGACTGGTGAAAGCGTGGACAAAAGTTCTGCTTTACAGGTTGATTTTTCCAGCCTTGCTGAGGTCGGAGTTCATGGGGGATCAGTTGGTGTTTTACCACAGAATCACAGAATCAGTTAGGTTGGAAGAGTCCTCTGAATCATGGACTCCAACCTCTGACCGAACACCACGTTGTCAGCTAGACGATGGCACTAAGTGTCATGTCCAGTTTTCCTTTAAGCACCTACAGGGATGGTGATTCCACCACCTTCCTGGGCAGCCTGTTCCAATACTTGGCAACCTTTTCTGTGAAGACATTTCTCCTAATGTCCAACTTAAACCTCCCCCCGGTGCAGTTTAAGGCTATCCTTTAATCCTGTCGCTCGTTGCCTGGGAGAAGAGGCCGATCCCCACCTGGCTACAACCTCTTTTCAAGTATTTGTAGAGAGCAATAAGGTCTTCCCTGAGCCTTCGGTTCTCCAGTCTAAACAACCCCCACCCTCAGCCACTCCTGATAACACTTGTGCTCCAGGCACTTCACCAGCTTCATTTTGCTTCTGTGGCCTTGCTCCTCAATACCCTTCCTGAATCAGGGGCCCAGAACTGGACACAGCAGTCAAGGTGTGGCCTCACCAGTGCCGAATACAGAGGGACCATCTTTTCCCTATTCCTGCTGGCTGAACTATTTCTGATCCAGGCCAGAATGCCACTAGTCTTCTTGGCCACCTGGGTGCACTACTGGCTCATCTTTAACCAGCACCCCCAGATCCTGTTCCACTGGTGAAAGGAAAAGGACCCTCAGGTCCTCTCCCTCTTTCCTCCTCGGTGTTGTCCACAAAATGTGATTTGTTACCTGGTGTGCAACTGGACAATAACTTCATACTCAGGAGAGAGGCACTGATTATTTATTTCAGAGTTGCACAAGCCTGGGTGCTTGGTGGTTTTCCACAAATCAAGTACACTCCTCCGGACTTTCTATGCCATTATTGCTACATAGAAGGTTGGAGTTAGTTACTTTCCAATACTTTCCTGTATTATGATTGGGGTTACAAGTTATGTAACCCCAGCTAACTTCTAGTCAATGCTCAGGGGAGGAGTCTTCACCTGGGCAGGGGTATTTTGACCAATGGACACAATTTTTAATATATATAGTTCAGGTTAGGATAGATGGACCTTGAGTACTTGCCAAGTTAGCAATATGTACATAGAGGTACATCAACATCTTGATTTGCTACGTTCTTAAAGCCTGTTAGTTCCTGGATGTCCATGACTAAGGAATGCTAGCTGCTGTCTATTCCACTGATTAGGTTTCCTTTCTTGGTGATTAGGCTTTCACCAAAGAATATCCTGATTTAAAATAATCTTGACATATTCCATGTTTTACAGCTTTTGCAGGTGACAGGAAGGATGACAGGAAGGTTGACAGGAAGGTAGTGGCAAGGACATGGGTGGTTGTGGCATTTTGGAGGAAGCATTAGATGAGGACTGCTGGCTACAAAAGGTTCAGCTAATTGCCCTTGCAGCTCTGTTGGCTGTCTTTGGTTTGCAAAATATTACTCCAATATTTGATTCAAAACCGTTTGAACAATTCTCTGTGAAGAAGTAATAAGCTTGCTGTGAAAATGTCACAAGCTTCAGTCTGCCAAGATGGTGCTTGCTGAATCAGTGCAAAAGAGGAAAGAATTTTGAATTCTGACGGGCTGTCCCTGGAGAGCTGTATTGATTTTTCCTCCTGAATTAAAAGTCTGGGTTTGCTTAAGTTTTCAATTTTTAGCACCTACATGTCATCATGAAGTGAGCTACCAGATAGATTGCATTTAAGGAAGGAGTGTTTCTCCTTAACTGACTGAAATGTCTTATTTTGTGGAAATGGTTATGTAGTGGTTTAACTAAGAGTACCTCTATAGAGCAAAAAACTAAGTGATTAAGGAAATGAAGTCAGAAATTTATAGTGCAATGGACTGATACTCTTTATCCATTGTTGGAATGTAAGTGCTTTTCCTTTGCTTTCCTGATTAGGCCACAAAATGTTACCTTGTGCATTGGCAAGAATAGTTCAGTGACAGAGGGCAAGGCCGCAGTGATGCATGGAATGGGGCTGATAGGCTCCCTGTTGTTATGTGTTTGCATGTAGAGGGAAAAAAGGGCAGAAAGTTTGGATCCTCTCTGCTGTGGGTGTCTTGGAGCAATGGGTTTGTTAAAAAAGAGTATCAGAAAGTTTAGAAACAGCACTGTAGTCACCATTTGTTTCCAAGCATTAGTTTTATCAGTCCCACATGTGGTTATCTCTTAATGTAGGCTCAAATACAGGAAGGGCATGATCTGTCACATTAGGATTTCTGCTTAGAGGTGAGGTGGGTCTATCTCCTAGATGTCTGAGTTTGTGATACCACAGTTCTTGGCTTCGTGGTACATACAGACCCTAGAAAGGAAGGGTGAATGGAATCCCAGGCAAACATAGGTTTGAATTTGCACCTCAGCCAAGATCATCCATTCTGCCAGCCTGATTGTTCATACTCAAAGTGAACCAGTTTACTTTCTAGTGAAGGTGGTTGGGACTTGACCCAGACTTGAGATCTGCCCCTCAGAAACAACAGGAATTCAACCAAGCCTGCAGCAGAATTGTCTGTACTCTTGCAGATAAAAAGCAAGTACAGACAAGAATGCGCCATCCTTCTCCACAAGCATCTGAGTTGCCAAGTGGTCTAAGGAATAGTCCATGTTGAGCTGCTCATATACCAGTTCAGAGTGGAAGCTGGGGAGGGTTAGACTCCATAGGGTGATTGCAACATTTCATACACTCAGAGGAGTTTCCAGAAGTCATATTCTGGTGTTGCTGGGTTAATCACAGCCAAACATCAGAGGTAGGACTCCACACCTCAGAGCTTTGAGAGTGCTTTTAGTCACCCCATGTGCATAAGATTATATGGACTCACATGTGAGTCCTGGGCTCCTACAAAAGCATTGTTCTAGGAATTGTTGGAGACTCAGCAGAGCTACAGAGCTTTATACATTATCTGGTCTTAGAGTGGAAAAAGAACTGATTAAAATACCTTCTTCTTGACCAGTTTTAGAGGACGAATGAATGGAGAGCCATTTCACCTCTTTGCCAACTGACCATATGTGTTAAAACAAATATTGATGACAGCTGGACAAAAGTCAGAAACAGTTTTTCACTCATCTGGAATGGCTCACAAGAGTTTTGGTTGTAGTGAACAATTTCTGTGGTCTGGTACCTCTCTGGAACCTTATGCTTTAATTTTGGGTTAATTTTCTCTGGTGTTACTGCTGCATCAATGTATCGGTGTTGGTACAAAGTTGACTTAAAAAATTGAGTATTTTTTCTTCCCTACCTGTTTTTTTCCAGTCATATTCTTTCTACTTTATTAATGTGTGCTTGGATCACACTGGAAACAGGATAAATCCTAGCCCTGGAGTATGGGATGGCATGCAACAGAAAAGCAGAGGTGCATACTTGCAGTGCCCTCTGAACTCTAAGAGACATACTGTGTCTCGGGTTGATTAAACAAGTGTGTGTATTAGAAAAGAGAGAAAAACACTGCTGTTAATTTTGAAAAAAACAAAACAAGTACTATTTTCATTCTCACCAGGAAAGGCAATTTTGAAGTTAAACACCTCACTGATGGTGCTAATGCTGTGCCTTTAATTTTCAACATTGGAAGAAAAGACATGGTTTTGTTCCCGCTAGGGGAGGAACTTTTGAAGTGTTGTTAAGAGTCATTTGGGGCTTGATAATAGCTGCTTTTGGCAAGATGTAACAAGAATCTCGAGGTGAATCATACCAATGTCTATAAATCACAGTATTGCACCTGCACTTCTTGTATAATAAGTTTATTTGTGCCTTTATAAACCAGTGATTTATTATTTTTTCAAAGTCAAGTCCCACTAAAACACAGAGGGCAGTATCTCCCATTGAGTTCAATTATGTTTTGTGCAGTTAAGGTTAATATATCGTGACATTCTCTATCAGCCTAATATGAGAACTGTGCCCTTAACATCACACAATGCAAAGAGAGCTCAGAGTTATTGCCATAGGAGGGCAATAACAGTGGAATCTTACTGGCCTGACACAATAAATCCCCTGAACAGCATCTTAGGTTGGTCCCTGCTGTAAGTAATAAGTAAACTACTGGAGAGCTCTGCCTTAAGTCCACTAGAAATGCAGCTTGAAGAAGGATGGGGAAGAGATCTTTTGCTGTTTCTTGATAAAATGTCGTGTGTTCTGCTAGAGCAGATCATTGAAGTTCTCCTACCCAGACAAAGGACAGCACTTTCAGGGAGAGGTGTCTGCATATGCCAAAGAAACCAGTCATTACTGTTCAGTAAACTAATCCTCGGAATAAAAGAAATTAGTTGCTAGAAGACCATTAATTCTAGGCTTGTCAATGGAAGTTAGAGTAGATCTGCAGTTTTGTTTCACTACAGTCATGCAACTGTTCTTGTGCTACTGTAAGCAGCTCTGGATTACAAAATCATCCACTCTTCTGAGATTGCTCAGCTGAGGAAAACATATTTGGTAATTACAGAGTATAAAAACTAAGGGTAGAAATGAAGGTAAATTGATAATAATTTTCCTTTACACATATGTGCTCTTATTACTAACTTAAATACTATTTTGCATTTACTAATACATTATACTTTAAATATAATGTAATTGTAACAGTGACTACAATAGGGTTGTCAGTTGTTGTTCTTTACATGAGTTTGTTAAACTTTAACTACAACTAAAGGTAGCATATCAATTGCAAAATTTTTCTTGCTAAACTATGCTTTAGGTAGCGTGCCACTTGCTAAAAGTCTTCTGCTTGGCATGAAATTTCCTGTATTGAGGATGGAAGTTTAGGATGACCTTACTACTGCCAAACATGATCTAAGATAAAAGGGCTTTTTCTAGGGTAAATGATTGTGGAGATCTTATATTTGAGGTTGTTAAATGCCTTTATGCTCTAGAGCAAACTTGGAATTTGTCAGAAAAAACTGAATTGGGGTGTCTTGTCTTCTGTCTACACATAGCATAATCTATGAACCTTGAAGAAATTGATTTTCCACGTTCCTGAATTAGCATGTGTCCCCACCATCCTTACTACTATTGCAGTCAAATGTTCCCCTGTTGTGGGCCCAAAAGGGACCTCTCTTTGCCACTCTGGACTGGGGTGGGTCTGTGGACTGAGTGAGACTATGGAAATCATGCCCTGTGCTCCCCAAAAGCTGCTGTTTTCTCTTTTTCACAGGTGTTTGAGTGTGTCTAATTGGAATGGTGAGGGAACAAGACCTGACTTAAGGGAAGGAAACAGTAAGTATGGAGGCAAGACTGAAATTATTGGGGGTGGAAAACCTTAACAGGAGTGGAAAACCTTAATATGAGAGCAGTAGGGATAGGACATGGGATTAGGTGAGGAAGGAAGTTAAATTCTCAGGGAGAAATGAAGGAGAATGAGTTCAAGGCAATGGAACAAGTACATCTAGACAAGGAATCTATATGAGAGAATAGATGTGGAGGCCAGTGAGGAAACCAGAAGAATAAGAGCACATTGGTAGAGCAGACAAAATCAAACAGAATTAAATCTTGACTCTGAGAAAAGGGACAAGCTATGATGGGAAGGAGAGCATTGACAGAGGAACCACTGGGATTTGAACAGAGACTTAGAGAAAGGAAAGTTAAAACTCACAAGCACAGAGGCATTAGCATTTCATAACGTTTTTTCCCATATCCAATGGTTATGTGCTAGGGTAAGTAAAACCAAGAAAATATTCTGACTTTTTAATTTAGTAAAAGATATTTTCTTGTTTTTTCTGTGTGCTATAAAGGAACAAAAGAGGTAGAACTCCATTTGGTTGCAAAAATGCATCTTGAAAGCCACCTTTAAAGAGTTTTTAAGTAGGAAGCCTTAGGCCTTTGGCAGACAGCTGTAACCTGGATTTGGTAAAAGCAAGAAAATGGCCTTAGGAATCTTAATGCAAATATTAGCATGAGTTCATTGTAATTCAAGAGGATTCAGGAAAGTACTAAAAGGGCAAGGAGGTTTTATATAAAAGAGAATCTATCATGAGGCTACAACATACCTACATTTTATTTGTGTATGTGTATATATATATGGATACAGCATGTATGCATGTCTGCATACACACACATGTGTAATACAATATAGAAGCATGTGAATATGTGTTAAAAATACTGTCTTATTGATAATGTGAGCACCTGTAAATCCAGATATCCCTGCTCCTTCAGTTAAGCTATTCATGCCTTGGAGAAGCAAAATTACAAATAGTATTTGCTGGCTAGAGTTGTGGATAAATGCATTACACAAAGGGATGCTGTTAAATCATTATACCATTCTGTACCAGTATGACTTCTGTATGTCCTACATATTTTGCAGACACAAGTAACTATTTTAGAAATTATATAAGGAGCTTTCCTGAGAACACAGGCAAGAACATCAGATCTAATTTGAATTATAGCTTTTGGAAATTGTGGTTCGGTTTTTCATTACTGTTATACCAATACCCTGGCAGCCTGCAATCTACCTGGTATGAACAGCACCTCCTGAAAATATAGAGCTGTTTTGTGTGCTGTATGCTGCTATATTTTTCTATATCCTCCCTGTGCATAGGAGTGATATTTCACATTAATTCCACTGGATGGCACTGAAGGAGACAAAATTGCATGGAAATATCTACAGAAGCTGGGTATAATTTCAAATATTGAGAGTGGCTTACTTTTTCATTCCATTACTGAAACAGACAAATGTGGACTCATTTTCCATCCTGATGTAATAATTTGTCATCGAAATCAGCTCTTAAACACTCCTAGCTGTAGTTCCATGATTTGACAGTAGCAAAATTACAGTGGAGGCAGAGTCAAGGCTTCTGAATCTGAATACTCCTTCTTCCCTAACAAAGGTAAATCTAAAAGAAGTGGCTTTGGCCTGTTCTGGATTCTTATGTGAAGACTTACAAAGCATCTGATAAATTTTGACCCCTGACCTCCACAGTAATGCTGTTGATACTGTCCACGTCTACCCTTATGAGCAGGTGCAAGTATTTTCATTTTTAAGCTAATTTGAAAAAACAACATAGGAAGGCATTCAGGATTAAAAGCTCCCACCTGTTGATGAAATGTTGTATAGTGTTTCAGAGAACCTCCTGAGTTGAAACTCCATCTGCAGTCCCTACACAAGGACCCCTGTTTTTTCCTGGATAAGGAGTTTGCAATCCTGCCTGGAAGGCACACAATTACACTCTGTCAATGAGACCTGTAGGAGTCACAGGAGTCATCTTTGACTTCACTCTTTTTTTGACCTGTTTATCTTGATGTATATGAATTTTATTTCCTTGTCTTCTCTAAAGTATCTTCTTATCTCTGTTCACATCACAGATATGCTTTTTTAGGCTTTTATTATCTCTCATCCTGCTTATGACAGCTTTTTTTTCCCAGGCCTGACCTGACCTGTCAAAAAGGTCCCTTGAAACACTATTCAAGTACACTTGTACTTCTCTCCCTGGCCTATTTCTGTGGTTCCTTTTTGTACTTACCTCTTTAGTGTATCTCCATAGATTTCCCTGTCTCTGCAAGCCCTGTAGCCCTCTGAGAGTGCAGTTTGAAAATTTTTTTGGCAGCTGTGCTGGCCTAAGACAGTTTTTGCTCCCAGCCATCCGTGCCTGTCTCTTTGATATGTCCACTGGTTTGCTGGCACAGTTGTTTTGTTCAGCTGTGTGGTAGACCAGATTAGGAACTTGATTTGGCTGAAAAATACCAGAGGGGAGGGAGGAGAGGAGCCTTTTACAACCAGCTTATTTCTCCAGTTGGGTCTACAGCAGGGACAAGTGGCAAGAGACGTGGAGTTGCAGAGCAGCCGTGGCTTGTGTTGGTTTATGTAAGGCTGCTGCCAGCTGTTAGCTTGTGACCTGACCATAGAGCTAAGGCAAGCTGATAGTTGCCTGCTGTCGACAGGGTAGTGCTGCATCTCCTTCCTCACCCCTCAGCATGGGTTGATTCCTGTTCCTGCCCTTGTGCCAACACAGGTGCTTTATGTCACCCAAGTGAGCCAGGTGTGGGAGCTAACCCAGCACGGAAGCACCCCGTTCTTCTGAGGGCTTCCCTGGCTATTGTCTCAAGAGCCCATGGAGCCCACCCACTCAGCAGCAGCTGCCTGCTCTGTCAGCTCAACCTCGGCCTCAGTTGCACCACAGCACTTCACAACTTTGTCTTTTCCTGTCATTGCCTGTCCTCTTCTCTCTCAGTCTCCAAGTCTGCTCCATCTGCTTTTCTTGTAGCTGTGTTAATCATGTCCTTTTGGTCACCCTCAACATATGGAATACACTCTCTGGAGCAATTGCTGCATCTTTCAAATCTCTCAAGATTTTCTCTTACCATGACACATACTGTAAACTGCCAGCAGATAATACCCAGTTTAGTTGCTTGTAGGAATTTTGGGTTTCATTACTACACTTCATGTATCCATGTGTTAACTTGAAACAGGCATAGTCTATCAGTTTATTTGAGAAGGTAAAAGGGATTAAACTGCCACAGAATATATATATATATATATAGTTTTAAAGCAAAAATTCCCATAGCTATGACCTGGAGGAGATTTACTTTCCTAAGGTCATATATAAATATCAGAGGATTATTTTTTGTTGCTTTCACACCTTGGATCATCATTCATGCTTGTGCAAATGGACATAGCATTGCTACTAAGCAGTTTAGAGTAACATCTTACAGAATTGTAAATTAGTGCCCCAGAGACATGATAGCAGAGAGTCAGCACTTACATGGGCAGCTGAGCATAGAGATTTAGGGATTTCTTTTCACCTAGCTGTTTTCACTGTTTGTGTTCTTTTTAGACACATGTAGAAGCATATCCTAAACATATTTCATCCTGGTATCTTGGTGTGCTAAGCATTCTTTTTCCTATTCAGTTAAATAGAAACTGTATAGAAAAATAACAGTGAGCAAAACTGCACATTGCCTTGGAAGCAGTAAAATAAAATTATCTGTGTTTGCTATTTAAAAAAACAAATAACACAAACGTGACAGAGGACACCTTTACACCATGCAACAGAGCACAGGACTTAGCATATATTCATTGAGTTACTTGTGAAATAGGAGACAGCAGCTCTAGACTTGTGTGTGAGTGCTATTGCACCCAAAGTACTTAACCCTGTGGTAGGTGGTGCTAATTAGGTTGGACATGGTGCTAATTAGGCTAGTTACAACACTGTGGTCATGCAAATACACAGTGCCCGTGAGTCCGGCTCAGATCTGGCTGGAGGATTCTGCACAAACTGCTGCATGAGGCCATATGTGCGCATCCAGAGAGAGAAATTGTTTGCCCGTGGCCTCTTGTTCATTACCCCTGTAGGGTTTAGCTTCAGTAACAGATGTGTTTGCCACATACAGGTGTTGGATGTGGCTTTGTTCCAGGGTTTACCTCCCTTTTGGTGAAAACAGAAGATGTTCTTTCATGTCTTTTTCAGGCTCTGAGTTGTTGCTGTGGAATAAAGGGCATCCAACATAGCTGCTTCTTAAAACTGTTCTGTTTTACTTCTTAATTAAGGCTGTAAGAACTTCGAATAGGAGGAATAGGAAAGAAGGGGATGGTAATTTTTTCAGTCACCAAAACATCATAGAAATTGTGAATATCTGCTGCAAGGTCATGGAGGCAGACAGCAGTATGGCAAAGAGCAAAGCACATTCTCCTCCAGTACATTTATCAGGAGACCTGCCTTCCCCCTTCAGTGAGACAAAGCAATGTTTCAGATTGGAGATATGATCATGATTACAACATAAATTTTGTGTCTATGTAAACGGATGGCAAGTATATCCCCAAAGCATTGACTGCAGAATTGCTGTCTTTTAAAATAACTGTTTAATATATCTGTAAACATTCCATTCTTTCAAAATTTGAATATTCAAGTTCATATTTGTAGGAAGGTTAGTGCTTATTAGCAAGAACAAGGTAAGCCGAAGAAGCATTGTTCATTGTGCACTTGCTGCCCAGAAAGCCAAACGTGTCCTGGGCTTCATCAAAAGGAGCATGGCCAGCAGAGCAAGGGAGGGGATTCTGCCCCTCTGCTCTGCTCTCTTGAGATACCACCTGGAATGCTGCATCCAGCTTTGGGATCCCCTACATAAGAAGACATGGACCTGCTGGAGTGAGTCCAGAGGAGAGCAGGATTATGAGAGGGCTGGAGCACCTATTCCATGAGGAAAGACTCAGAGAATTGAGATTGTTCAGCCTGGAGAAGAGAAGGCTCGCGGGAGACCTGACTGTGGCCTTTACCACTTAGAGGGAGCCTTCAAGAGAGCTGGAGAGACACTTCTAACAAGGGCAAGTAGTGATAAGACAAGGGGGAATGGCTTTGAACAGAAAGGGGTTAGATTTAGATTGGATATTAGGAAAAAATTCTTTATTGTGAGGATGTTGAGGCACTGGAACAGCTTGCTTTGAGCAGTTGTGGGTGCCCCATCCCTGGAAATGTTCAAGGTCAGGCTGGATGAGACTTGGAGCAATCTGGTCTAGTGGAAGGTGTCCCTGTGCATAGCATGTGGGCTGAAACTGCCTGACCTTCAGGGTCCTTTCCAACCAAACAGTGCTATAATCTATGATAATTGACCTGTGGCAAGTCAACAAGGAACTGTGCTGCGTAATATACTTGGACATAATGGATTAAGACATGATACCTGTGAAATTATGAAAATTACGAAAATTAATAGCTTTTTGATATTGGTATGGTTGCCCCTGGCAGTTAGTAAATTGTTAAATGTCACAGAGAGGGATCCAGCTCCCTGAAGATTTGGGCAATCGTTGTAAACTTTATAATGTCATCAACCATTTTTTTTTTTTTTATTCAAGGTATGGGAGTGATAGTGAGCACTTGATACCAGGAACATAGATTTTAAAAAGTAATATCGCTTAGCAAAAGGCACACACAGAGTAACTAATCAAAAGTTGGGTATGTTAATTTTTTTTAAAATTTTTGACGTTATCTTCAATTAGGTTTTTTTCCACAGTGCCTGCCAGAAAAATATATGCATGCACAGCTAGATATCTCTGACTTTTAAAGTCATGGCACTTGGCAAAATGTTTTTAAAGAGAGAAACACAAAAGCCAACATTATCCATGAAAACTACGTAAATATTTATAAGCACTATATGTTTGATTTCTGTTCTTTTAGAAAATTATTTATTTATTTTAAAAATCCATCTGCTGCTACCAGATGATAAATATTTAAATCAAATTTGTGCCTGGGATACAAGGGCACTATTTGTTCCAGAAGGGACATTATAAATTTGATACTGTAGCCCCAGCCTCAGTTTTCCTGCTCAAACAGCATAGCAGGCACTTTGTTGGGGTACATTAATAGACTTGTATGAAAAAGCTTCCTGTCTGGAAGGCTGTAAACAAGCGATCATTTTGCCTAATCTCTTTCAGGAGATTTCCTAGAGGCTGGACTGGAATATGTCTCCTGGGAAAATACCTTGTTTTTCCTGAAAGACTCCACGCAATGGTGACTCTACCACCTCCTCAGGTAAGTTGTTCCAGTGTCTAGTTACCCCCACTCCTAAGAAATCACATTATTTCAATCTTGAATTGGTCTGACTCCAGTTTCCAGTTATTACATCTTGTTATTTTTCTGACTGCAAGACTGAAAAGCTCACACTACAATCAGGTACCTTTTCCATATGTGTATATCTGGATACAGTGATCCAGTCACCACTCTTCTCTGACAGATTTAATAGATGTCTTAAACCTTATACCCTAGATGTTATTTTTCAACCTCTGGATAATTTTGTCTGCCCTCTGATTCTTTTTCTGGTGCTTATGCTGTGTGTTGAGCAAGGTCACATCCTAACAGTTACTTATTTTTTTCATACAGAGGATAATCAGTTATGTATTACAGCTGACATTTGCTGATACATTGCATGTGTTGTTAGATTGGTAGATAAGGTCCCTAGAACTGTGGAGGTCTGACACTTCATTCTCAGTGTGTGCTTGCACTACCTAATGCATGCTCTGAATTAAAGGAGCAATGTCTCTCAGATCTGCATACAATATCCCTTTTTACTACTTAGATGATCCATGAATCCTACTAATACATAGACATTGTAATTCCCCTTTGCTAAACAGAGGGAAAGGATACATTGTAAAGAGTGAATTTTGTTCTTACTGTAGGAGAGGTTCTACATAAGGAAGAGAATTATTCTATTGCTGTGCTTGGAGTAGAAGAAATAAGGGAGGAATAAGGATGAAGAAGCACTGAGAGAACACAGTGGCAGTCTCCTGAGAAAGCTCTGAGTGACTGTTTTTCTGGGCAACAGGAGAGTGGAAATGGCACCCAGGTACGAGTTTTACCCAAGAAAAGCTGAAATTTAATATAGATGGCTGGTTTATGTCTGGACGCATACAAAACTGGAAAGAAAAACATTGTCATTAATAGCTTGTGCAAGTTTGAAATGTACTTATTTATTTATCTCATTTAGCACATGTAAAAAAATTGCTCTGAGTACAGGTGTATGACTTTTAATTCCTGTGCTAGACAATTATAAAATCACAAAAATGTAGCTTGTAAGGATATGAGCAAATCATCTAGTCCAGCTCTATGCTTGATGCAGGCTGTTGCCAACACTCATGTAGGACTGGACCTCCTTGGAAAATCTGAATGTTTTGTCCACAGCTCCTCCAGCTCCTTATCTACACCTTTTTCTTGTTCTGCTATAATACAGGCAAATTTTATTCAGCTTTAACATTAACTCAATCAGGGAACACTGCTGTCAGGAAGGAAAATCAGATTCTTTTACTTCTACAGATTTCTTGAGTTTAAGTAGGCATTGATCCTGTCTAATGTAGGCTGTATGACTATGGATGCTGGCATACGAATGGTACAGGAGCAGATAGGAGCATTCAAGGGGAACTGCTTATGCAGCACAGCTTTGTAATGTAACCCCAACTCTTGCAGTTTGCCAGTGCCAAAAAAAAAAGTGAGATCATTCTGATTCTCCCCCTCCTCCTTGGCCGTGCATTTCCACTTTTCTGGTGGCTGTGGCAAGCTGAACTAGAAGAAAACAAATGTCATAATAAAAAGTAAGTAATTATTGAATAGTTTATTGAATAGCAGTGCCAGTTGGGAGAGACTTGTATGGAGCTGCTCTTTTCAGTGGCAGCTAGCCATTTAGTTGGCTTTGTTGCAATGAGAAATTTCATCTCTGAGGTAGAGTTCCATAGTAGTTTATCCTTGTCTAAGTTGGAGTTAGCATGGTCTGTCCTGGTATTTTTGCAGCTGAGCAGGACGTTTGTCCAGGGAGCTTTGCAGCCAAAAGCTAAGCTTCAGCTAAACACCAAAAATTCCTGGTTGTTCTCCACTGATTTCAGGGAGTTGATGTATCTGAAAATGAACCACTATCTATCTGAAAATGAACCACTCTTTTATACAGTGAGTTTTAAACTTGCAGCCTGATCTGATGCAGGTGTGCTGGTACATGTAGTGAGAAGGGGAAGAGAGAAAGGCTGGCTTGGGAATCTGTGTTCTCAGACATGGACAATGTCCATGGTTTCATTTGTTCGTTTCCTGAAGTGTATTACTGATGTGACATTTTGTGTTCACAGTAGGTCTTAAGATTATTGTAAGATGATGAAAGAGACCTGTCTTGTATGGAGACATGCAGGGTCAATATTCTGTGGATCACTCTGGACTCAGTGATTATTGAATGATGGCCTGTGTTTGCAGGGACTGACTCAGTGACCCAGATGGTCTCTTCCAGTCTTACATTTTTAGCTGTACCCTTCCTAAGAGTACCGTAGTGTTAAAACTGTTGAGAACTAATTTTTCTTTATTTTGACATTACTTAGCCACTTTCTGAATTGTGGCATTTGGTACTATTCCATCCTTCACTTTGGTGTTATTTTAACAGCAGAGTGAGAGAGAAAGAGTGCTTTTGCTCTTAATTGTGCTAAAGATTTTTCCCAAATGCAGACACTGGAGACCAGCTGCAGACAAAACAGCTCAGGCAGTTGATTTTTCAACAATGTTAGATTTTGAGCTCCTGTCTGGAGTAATTAATTAGCTTCATTGCTGAGCCGACTCCCTGCGGGACTGCATGATCATTAGTGCCAAAGCCAGGAAGGGAGCATGAACTCCCAAACCCCTGAGAAACTACTGCAGCAACTGTTGTCAACTAATAGAGCATTTCAAGAACATTTCAAGTGACACTGGTAGAAAAGATTCACTTTCTCATCTGTATGAGGGCCTTGCTCAGATTCAGTTAGGCTGCTGGTTGGGATCAGGCAAATCTACTTCCTGGGTAAGATTTTGCCAAAGGCTATCTAAAACCCAAAGGGTTGTACTCAGCTAGTTCATCTTAATTTTGCTGAGATGCAGAGAGAATTATAGAAGACTTGAGAGACAATCAATGATGATGTACAGTACTAGGGCTGCTGTGCCAAAAGCTAGCCCAGAACCAAGTATCTGTCAGCTAAAAGTCAAACTTAGATCCAGCAGAGACACAAATGAAACCAAACATGCCAAAATGAAAGTGCTGGCATGAAATTACACTAATTCCTTCAGGTGCAGAAAAACAGTAGACGCTGAGATTATTTACAAATCACTTTTATGAAATACTTTTTGTAGGCTTGGGATGCAGTGTAATATAGTTTAATCTCTTCTCTCATCCCCCATGCTTGTTTCAGAAGAGAACAAGAAATTTAATCCAAACAAAGGATTAAGAAATTTCAATAACTGGACTACTGCCATTATCCAAACAATGGGTCAGCTCTTAAAGTGCTTGTTCTTGATGGAATTGAAGTCAATGACTACATCAGAGGGAGCAGACCTGGAGTGCAGAAAAGTGGAAATGAAAAGTCTAGAAGAGATACACAATTATTTTACCTATTATACACTTCTAGCAATGCATTGCATAAACAAAACAGCTCTGAGAAAGCATCTCTCTGCATTGGAGAATAAAGTTAGGGACAACTACTGAGAGATGGACAGAGGAAAGAGAAATGAGATTTAATATAGATAAATGTAAGGTAATACACCTGGGAAAAAATAATAATCATCCTATATACAAAATCAGGAGCTGCTGTTTAGAAAACAATAATAGAGAGGAAAGCCTGGGAGCAATGGTTTATAATTAATTACTGCAGACAGGAACTCAAAAGCTAACACCGGGGCAAAAATCAAATACATTCTTATTCTGGGCCAGCACCAGTGAGCACATGGAGATTAGGGAGCTGGCAACAACACAAGCAAAATATTAAACTTGTGGCTATGATGTTATTAATTCCATTTATAAGTTAGAGACGTGACTACTGATACCATGAGCCCAAGCTTGTGGTTTTCTATTTGTTGAATATGGTAAAACAATAAAACATGACCAAGATAAAAACTCCTGATGAGTTTTTAGAAGGGTACTTCCTTTTCTTGTCCTCATATTTAAATGCAGAACTATGGCTTAAAAGTTATGGAATTTAACCTAGACAAAATTGTGGAAGCAAACCCCCTTTCCTAAAGAAAAACATTACATATGAAAACAGTATGGAGAGAATTAAAACAATGTAACAATTCCATAACTCAGTAAAAGCTGTGCTATTATTTAGGTAAGAAATGTTGCTCAATAAATGCATTTAGCAGGTAGCAAACAAAGATATTACAAGTAACTGTTCCACCAAAGACCAGATGAAACATTACTATGCCGAGAATACAGTGTCATGTGAAAGCCTGCCAGACAACCCAGACACAGTGCCATAAAGAGCTGTCTGATTGCAAGACCTGATGGTTGTGTATTTAGAAGTTCAGAGACTTGTAGATCAAAATGAAACAGAAATTGATTCTAGTCCTAGAAAAGGAAAGGAGGAAAACCCTAACAAGGTGTAGTATGTAGAATATTAAAGACTTACTGGACTATTTCATCTTACTAGTGTTGTGAGACAGGGTAATCCTGTCTTTGATTCCTTACAGGCTATGCTAGAAAGGTGGCACATCTCCCCATTATAAGGCAGCCTTGGGGTGGCATCATTTCTTCCCAGGCTGGATACAGCTTGGGGTCAAACCACCAGGCTGTATGCAAGCACCAAAAGAGGCATTCATTATCCCACAGGTGACTTTTCCTTCTCCTGGGAAAATAATGGTGGATCATTTCTTAGAGCCCTATAAGTCAAAACGTTTTGGTTTTTTGTTTGTTTGTTTGTTTGATAGGTGCAAAACCAAGTAACTATTTTTTTACATATAAAAAAGAAAAAAACCCCAAAATATAAAAATTCTGAAAGTTGACATTTCATCTTCCATCTGAGAAAGCAGATAATGCTACATAATTAGTTAGGGAAGGATCACTCCCTTTCTCCCCACAGCCTCCAGAGGATAAACTCCAGATAAATTTTTCAGAGACTGCAGCACTCCAACTGCAGTTGGAGTTTTAGTCTGTGAAAGATGTTTGGAGCACACAAAAATTAGCAGCTCACAGCTGAATTTTGCTAGCTGTCACAGTATTTGTTGCTATCACTGCATGAAAGTACTCCAATCGGTCTCCTGAGTCTTCCTAAATGTGTGCTGTAGTCTGATTTGCCCACATGGAACTTTTAAATAGAAAATTTGGTCAGTGTACAACACTTAAAGGCTTACAGCAAATCCCTTTTCCATGGCAGAATACCACCTGGACAGAATGAGAAAAAAAAAAGATTCTTTTCTTGGACAAAGCAGGAACTCCTTTACTCTTTATAGTATATCCAGGCTCTTACAATCCAGGGGGATTCAGTATGCGGGGAGAATCAACGGGTAGCCTGCTAATCCAAATCCACGTCTTTGTATCCCCAAATCAGTGCTCAAGAGTTCTGGCAGAAGATGGGCCTTTTCTTAAGACTTGCCTTTCATCTCTCTTGCACACAGTATTAAGTCCCAGTGGGAAAACTGTAGAAACAGTGGGAGAAAGACAGTAAATATAATGTAATTCCTTTAAATTTAATTGAGATTCACCTCTGTTTTAAGAAAGCAAACCTATCCAGGTTACCTGAAATCCAATATGTGCTTAAGAGTTTCAGTACTGATACTGTTTTTGAGGTAGTCTTCATTACTGATGCTTTCCAGACTGCAGTCTCAGATTTGTATAAATTTCTTATGAGTATTTCTAACTTTTAATTACAGTTCACTTAATGGTAGATGCACTCGTGCTGTCTCTTTTCTTATCCAAACTGGCTGTTCAAGTTGTTAATGTGTGGGCTGTGCCTTGTTTTCAGCAGTGGATGTCTGTCCTGTTACTTCTTTTTCAGGTATGCTTGGCTTACCTTCTCAGCTCCCGTGGTCTCCCTACCCCTCCAGAAAACCAGCTGCTGGGAGCTATGTGCATAACATATATGGACTTAACAATGCTTTCATTGTCTTTCAATCCAATTGCAAAGGTCATTTTCTCAGCTCATTGTCCCAGTCCTGTCACTCCTCTTTTTTAGCTCAATGCCATTGGCTCCCTTTCTACACTGTGTGAAATACAAATGACTTCTCTTTGCTTTTCAAGCCATGTCTAATCTACATCACCAAGAAGTATCCCTCACTGCCATTATACGAACCAGTATTTTAAGGCAGTCTTGCTTTCACCCATGCTGCTGATTATGTATAGTGCAAAATTTGTGTAATACCCCTAAACCCTTCTTTCTCCGCTTTTTCAAGCATCAAGTCTCTGCCTCAAGGTTTGTCAGTCTGAGCATAGCTACATTACTGTTTGCTAGATATGCTTTTTCATATGAACCAGTTATCACCTCTTTTTCCTGCTCATCTTCTCTCTATAAGGCACTTCAGGGTCAAAACAGTTTGTTATTTTTCTGTCTGTACAGTGCAAGCAAGTGAGGGTGGGTTTAGGAGTAATTTTAAGAGCAGTATTAACAATAAAACCACAGTAAACCAAATTGTTTTTCTTGTTTCTAACTCTGTAATATACTTCCAGGAAGTAGTTCCAACATAGGCTGTTTAATTTGTTTAAAGTTGCTTAAATCTGTGGATTCCAAGAATAAATTTGCCACAGGGACTAAGAGAGAAAGAGGGGGACTGGATCTGTGCTTTTTCTGACAGATGACTGTTACTGGCTTAGTAGAATTTCCAGAATGCACCCTGAGGGGCTGTAGTCACTCTGTTTGATTCAGTCAGTGAGAACCATGCTCAGCATGTTGTGATGGGAGCATTGTGATGTCTTTTACAGGTCCCTTACCAGGATCATAGTCAAATTCACCCACAGTGCTAACTGGACAAATATCTGGCCATGTTTTCTTTTAGCATGGAGCTACTTGTGCTTCTGCACAATTCTGTTATATGGAAAGCTAATATAAAATGGCATTTTTCTTTCTGTTTCTGTTCCTTTTGGAAATTCTATTATTCTATCATCTCATGTGTAGGTAGAGCAAAGTGAATATTCTGTTGTAAGTTACACCTTTCAAAAACCAATTTAAAGGGTTGAGAGTGGAGCAGAGTTTGGACTAATAGCCACGGTATGCAATTTAAGATTCTTAGAGACTTAAGATGAGAGGTGGACAAAAAGCTACAGAACTGAGATGCTTTCAATATTTAGCAGCTAAAAAATCTCATTTTCATTCATGGCCGCAAAGTGTCTGTTTTATTCAGGAAAAGTGAGTCTTGTCAAATAGCTTCAATATTGTTCTCTGGCAAGATTACAAGTACATTTGATAAAGATGACTCTATTGACATAATACACTAGTTTATGTAGGGCATTTGTTTTATTCTGTGTGGCAGCCTACATTAAAGAGATGTATGGGAAGCAAAAAAATTAAACCTGTTTTCTCTATGGTTGTTTGCCATGTCACAGCACCTTGCAATATGCCTGCCTCCTTTCTGTGTTTTTACTTTAATATCTTATAATGCTTCTAGTCTAAAAATGTCCAGTCTTTGCATAATGTCTAACATCTTGAAGCATTCAGAATACTAAATAATGGGCACAGAAACCAAAGCAGTTTGTCAAGGATCTGTCCTTTTCTAGTTACACCTCAAAACTCTAAGGTAGTCACATCTTCACTGTTTTATAAAATAAGTATTATCAGGTCCTAACTGAAGGAATCAGTGATGCAACCAGTGATGGAACAAAGCTCACAAGCTGCTGAGCCCAGTGTAGGGCATGACTCAGTCCAGTGCACAGTGGATAAATACACCTTTAAAACTATCAAGCTATCATTTTCATGCTGTTGGACTAATCACAAGAGAATCTATGGATTGAATAGTGAAAGCATAAAAACTACTCTCAAAGCCCCCAGTAAGACTGAACCCTCAGTAATGTGAACATATGCCAGATGAGAAGAGAGAACATCAGTTCCTCTGTGGTCTTGATGAGTCCCTGATGCCATTCATGGATACTGAGTTGTACAAAGTTTAATCTCAGTAATTTCAGTACAATTCTCAGCACAATTCTTACCAGATTTCTTAGTAATTTCTCCATGCAGGCAATGAAAGGCAAAACCTTTTTTTTTTCCTAGCACTCAGGAACAAATAGCACTGATAATAAAATGTCTTTTTGCTTGTCTAGTAGTTTGGCTAATTAAGGTGACAGGCCGTGAAGTTTCAGAGTGTTTATGCTTTTAAAAGGTGGAGTATACACCTAGTAATCACTGCTAGATAGCTGACTCTGGTATTCAGGATGACTTGATTCCCAAGCTGCAAACCCTATTAGTCGTCTGGATAGTAAGTGTTGATTCTACAGGTACATGGTGAAAAGGTCTTTGACTTAAGTCATTCAAATAATGTACACATTGTATGAGTAAATCACACACAGACAAAGGCTCTGACTACAGGCGAGGAAGACTCTCTCCTTTATCTGATAAAGTCTCAAAGGCTACACATCATTGTCTTTTTAGTCATTAATGTGTAGAGAGCTAGGGCCCTGCATATTTGGTTGGTGAGTGTAGGAAACAAGGCACTAGAGAAATTACTTTTTATAAGATCTGTTCAATTGGCAGTAGCCAAAATCTTTCATTTTCTTCAAAAGTATTTTCTGATTGAGACAATACTGTAAGAAGACAGGCATTTTGTATTTAACTTTATTAAACTAAAAACGGTGCAATTTGTTGTGAGAGAGACAAAATTAAATATACTTTTTAGTGGCTTGTAATCATCTGGTATCTCCTAAAGTAACATAGTGCAACCTGAATTGTGTTTAAGAAAGTTTCTTGGGATTATGAATATGTCTGTAACAAGTGACTAGTGTTATCAACAGAGCTTTTAAGTGAAGGCTTTACTGTTACAGGCTTGTCTGACTTGGATAACAAACTTTTTTAGTATTTCAGCCCATAAATCCTGAACAGAAAGATACTATTCTCTTGTGTCTCTGACAAACTAAAAGAGAATCTTTGTTTGCAGAGCACCCCAGAGTTAACACAGTACTAGTTAATGATTTCACCATGGTAATTATTTTCTAGGGTCCATCAGTCAGGCAGTTTTAATGTATGCAGAACGGGCTGCATCAGTTTTGTGCTTTACTATGATTTTACCTGGTTTCATGCTCCTTGTCTATCAGCCTGTCTATAACAAGTTCTGAATATATGGACCAATTTGTCATAGAATCCTAGAATGGTTTGGGTTGGAAAGGACCTTAAAGATCATCTATTTCCAACCTCCCTGTCATAGGCAGGGACACCTTCCACTATACCAGGTTGCTCCAAGCCTCACCCAACCTGACCTGGAACACTTCCAGGGATGGGGCATCCATTGACTGCTCAGGGCAACCTGTTCCAGTGTCTCACCTCCCTCACAGTAAAGAATTTTTTCCTAATATCTAATCTAAACCTACTCTCTCCCAGTCTTACCCTTTAAAGCCATTCCCCCTTGTCCTGTCATTACATGCCCATGTAAAAGGTCTCTGATTTTCTTGTAAGCTTCTTTCAGGTACTGGAAGGCTGCAAGTAGGTGTCCCCAGAGCCTTCTCCTCTCCAGGCTGAACAATCTCAGTTGTCTCAGCCTTTCCTTGTAGGAGATGTGCTTCATTCCTCTTATCATCTTGGTGTCTCTTCTTTGGACTCATTCCAACAGGTTTATGTCCTTCCTGTGCTGGGGACCCCAGGGCTGGATGCAGCATCCCAGGTGGAGCCTTGGCATCTCACCAGAGCCGAGAGTCAGAGTCACCTCCCTCGCTCTGGTGGCAGTGCTGCTTTTGATGCAGCCTGGGACATGTTTGGCTCTCTGGGCTGTGAGTGCACACTGCCAGCTCAAATCCAGCTTCTCATGCATCAACATCCCCAAGTCCTTCTTGGCGGGGCTGCTCTCGATCTCCTCATCCCCCAGCCCGTTTTGATACCAGGGATTGCCCCAACAAAAGTGCAGCACCTTGCACTTGGTCTTTTACACCTTATGAGATTCCCATAGGCCCACTTCTGGAGCTTGTCCCAGGTCCCTCTGGATGGCATCCCATCCTTCAGGTGTGTAAACAAAATGACATTCATCTTGATGTCATCTGCAAATTTGCTGAGGGTGGACTTCATTAATGTCATTAACGAAGATATTAAATAGCACAGGTCACAGTACAGACCCCTGAGGGACAACACTTGTCACTGATCTCCATCAGGACTCTGAGGCACTGGTGGCCTCTGGATGCAGCCATCCAACTCATTCCTAATCCACCCATCAAATCCCTCTCTCTCCAATTTAAAGGGAATGATGTTGTGAGGGACCCTGTAAAAGGCTTTACAACAGTCCAGATAAATGACATTTGTAGAGCGTCCCTTGTCCTCTGATGTTGTCACCCCATCAGAGAAGGCCACTAGATTGGTCAGGCAAGACTTGCCCTTTGTTGATCCATGCTAAGTGTCTCAAATCACCTTCCTATCTTCCATGTGCCTTGGCATAGCTTCTACGACAATCTGTTCCATGACCCTCCCAGACACAGAGGTGAGGCTGACAGGTCGGAAGTTCCCAGGGTCCTTCTTTCTACCCTTTCTAAAGATGGGCACTATTGTTTCCCTTGTTCCAGTCACCTGGGACTTCACCTGACTGCCATGACTTTTCAAATATCATGGAGAGTGCCTTGGCAACTATGTCAGCCAATTCCCTCAGGACTCTGGGATGTACCTCACTGGGTCCCACAGACTTATGTACATTCTGGATCCTCAGAGGGTCATGAACTTGATCTTTACAATCAGAGGGACTTTGCTCCCCCAGTCCCCATCCTACTGTCCATCCATTCAGGAGGTGTAGGCAAAGAGGTTTCCATTGAAGACTGAGGCAAAAAAAATTTTTGAGTAATTCAACCTTTTTCTCATCTGCTGTTATGTTTTATATGCCGAGTTTGAGAAGAAAATTGTTTTTAAATATCAAAACCAGTTGGTTTTGATATTTAAAGTTTTGTGAATATGGAGATGTGGGTAGAGAGAAGCTCACATGAGGTTTCCCATGGTGCAAACGTTTTGGAAAGGGCTCACATATTGCCATTTTCCTAAGATACTCTAGGTGACCAGTGGTATATGCCTAGTTCAGAAATTGCACATCATGTGCTATGCTTTGTCATGCTCACAGGTAGCAGACATGGTGGACTAAAATGTACATGTAAAGGATAGCTGTATGCTTTTAAAAGTGCTTTTATCCACTGCGAACTTGATTTAGTCCCATCCTGTATTGAATTAGCAGTTTATGAGCTTTATACCATGGTTGCATCACTGGTTCATATGGGCTTTATTCAAACAATGTGATCTAATAATACCTCTTTTATAAAATAAGGAGAAGGAGGTCTAATCCTGCAGTTTTGAGGTATAATTAGAAAGGGACAGACCCTTGATTAAATTCTTTGCTTCTTATACCTGCTGTTTTGGTATTTTGAATACTGAGAGACATTAGAATCGATGCAAAGATTGGACTTTTTAAAAAGATGAGTTCATTGAGTATGCTTGCCAGTGTTTGTAAAGGACTCTGGCACTCAGTTGGAGTGCTGACATTGGTTTCAATTAGTGTGTGATGAGTCCCTTTGTTATTGAAATCATCATGTTTAAAGGTATAAATAGGCAAAGCAACTGGCTAATAAAATTTAAAGTGAAAAAAATCAGTTTTAATATGTTTGTAGGAGCTAGGTCATGGCTTTTTTCAGCACAACATTTGGAGTCACAGCTTGGAGAAACTTGAGAACATCTGCTGTTTCTGTTGAAAAATACAAGTACATTGAGTAACTCACACCTTTGAAATTCCTTCATGGGGGTGGAAGACATCTCTCCAACAAAAAGCTGATTTGCTCAGGATTTGGAGAATATTTGACTAGTTCATCCTTTAGGTCTCTCATAATTCAAACACAAATGTTCCTTGGAGGGAAGCTTTGAAAAGGTTTTTCCTGTGAGGTTAGTTGATTCCAGAAGGAAGGGCTAAAATGACTTAGACATTTGCAATACATAGCAGTTAATTTTGCATATAAGCTTCTTTAGTTTGTAAAATACATGAAGTTGCTGTCTTAAAAAAAAACCAAAACAAAACAGAAGAAATCTAGTTATAATTGATCTATGATCCAATACTTAATTTCTTTTGTACATCTTAAATTCAACTATCTTGCTGTATTTTTTGTAGTAGATTTTTGGAAATCTGTTTGCTTCTGTAGCAAATCCTAGGGTCAAGCCAATAACCACTGGAACCTGAAAGCATTTGTTATCATCAACACACCAATCAGATATATATATATATACACATACATGTTACACTCCTGGGCATATACATCTCAACACCTAATTGAAAAATGTTGGGGTTTTTTTTTAACCTTATAAAAATATGTGCTCATATAACCCAGCATACTCCAAGGACTTAATGTTTTACTCATGTATTCCATGACCCTTTAACTAGCATCAGCTAAGAGGCCCTGTTTTGTGGCCTCATGAAAAGGGTCATTTGAGAATGAAGATTCCTGGACAGGCTGATGTGCCCAAAATGCCAAGGAGAGCATATTACTTTTCATTGCAGACATACTAAGCTGCCTAGCAGACAGTATCTAGTAAAAAAAGAAGGGAACATAGAGAACGTGGCAGAAATGTGGAGAGGTGTAGTAGAGGTAAGAACATGGAGCCTAGAAAAAATATCCTTGGGTATGAAAGAAGGTGAGAGTAGGAAATAGAAAACCATAATACGCTGTGGACTGGAAACAAATAATGACTACAAGTGGGAATGGGGACATCTATGAAAGAAACTGCTCTGTGTCCTATTCCCATTTTCATCTCTAGGCTAGGTGTCTGCTTAGGTGATGTCTCCTGTGACATACTGGTTTTCCTGCAAGTATTGGATAATGTAACAGTTTTGGCAGATGGAAAGCTGCAATCCTCCTTGGGAAAGCTAATCCATTGAATAGAACGAGGTAGTTGAACAATAACTCCTCAGAAACCCTACAACAATTCACCCAGGAGAAGCTTAGTTATAGATTAACCCCAGATAAGGGGATTGATTGGTTAGGCAAACTAAACATCAATTCAGTTTAACGCAGCATAACAGATTTTGTTCTACGTTTTTTCTAACAGAATAGAAACATTTCAGGAAAATTGTGATGTGGACATTTTGTTGTCCAGGAAAAAAAAACAACCCAGAAGATTTTGTAGAACCTTCCTGACTTCCTCTAAATCAAACAATATTCTGTGTCATTTTGATTAAGTTTAGTACAAATGAGAAAATGAGACGTAACTTAGGGTTTTCTGTATTTTTCATGTTGTTTTTTTCCTTTTCTAGCTTCTGTTTCTTTAGTGTAGCTTAGTGAGTTTTCCTGGTGATTCTAATTTCTTCTGCATGTGCAGCATCTGGTTACCTGTCTCATGCAACCCTCCATGTTTCTCTCTCACGGCTTCTTTACTTACTATCTTTACTACCTCCTTTTTCCTTACTATCTTCCTATACCTCCCTGTGATGTCTTGTTCGTTTTCCTCATTTTTCTATATTTTTTTCTCTGCATTTCTCTGTCCTCTTCACCAAATCAACCAAAAGCACTATCTCATGTGTTTTTCTAAAGTTATTTTAAACTGCTATTCCAGCCTGACATTAACTTCTCATTTTCTCCCTCAGAATCACATACTGAGTTTTCTCTCATGTTAGAAAGCAGATCCTTCAGTGTCTGTCCCTCTTCACTCAGCAGAGCCATGATTCTATTTTTCTAGATCAAGACTTCTGTGGGTTTTTTCCTCAGTTATTCCAACTTTAACTTTGCCCCTAGGAGGAAGACCGAGATACGAAGTTTTGCCTCTTGGATGGCATTCCACTCTAAATGAGGAAGGTTATTTCTGTTCTTGATGGTGTTTAGTCATTAACAGAGACAGTTTGCCTTGCAAATATTTGTCAATAGTTTAGTTAAATAGTAACAAAAAGTAAACTGTTTGATTGCAAACCTAAAATTCCTTCTCCTGCAGTGTTTCAAGTGGTTTAGGCCATACCATAGGGAATTGCAGGTTACAGAGTAAAATATTTATAAAAGGGCTTTTTAGCACGAACATGTGTATATGCTGGGAGAACAATCACAAAAAATATTCCTATTAGAAAGTACATGTAAAATCTAGAAGATAAAAGTTACAAATTATCTTGTTAATACTTTAAAATATATTAAAATAAAATGAAAAAATACAGACATTAAACTTTAGACAATACAAAGCTTATTTTTCCCTAGAGAAAGAGAAATCATGGCCAGAGTACAAGAGTAGAGATAATTAGAGATTTGTTTCTTTTCTACCTCCCAAGGTAAGACTTAATCCTACAGTAATCTCTTTATTGAGAGCCAAGTGTTAGTCAAGGAACGTGCTGCACAGATTTGAAACTAGCATTTAGTCCATATTTTCAGTGTCTGGGAAGCAGCTATCCTATCAATTTATAGTCTGCATTGTCTTTTATTTTATCCTGCACTGTAATGCATTGCCATGGATTCATTATAGATTTGCTAGCTTATATCATGATACAGAGTGAGACTTCCAGTCACGACCAGTAGATCCCCAGAGCCCTTCTGTCCTATAGCACAGGAGTTTGTACTGGGCACACAATGAATGGCACACTCTGGGAATGAGCATAAACCGATTATCTCAGAACAATTTTGCCTTTGAGCATTTCAGCATCGTGTTGCCCCATTGTCAAGCATGCTTTAAGGATAAATGCTGAACAAATCTGGGGTTCATTCAACTGGGGTTGATATTAAGCAAATTGATCTTCTGTCTTTTTTATTTCCAAACTGTGGTTTGCAGCCCTGTTGTATATTGGTTGGCTCTTTTAATTCCTGGGTGAGATGGGAATGAGAAACAAAAAGCAAAAGAGAAGCAAAAGGAGACATATACATGCTGAGGTTAAGTTTTGGGGTTTTTGTTAAAGGCCCAAAGATTAGATCTACCAATGGATTTAAGTGATATTTATGTATGTGATGTCAAAACTTGAACTCTACTGAAATTTTGCACTGAAGGATCAGCAGCCCACAAGTGCTGCTTCTGTGATAATAAAGTTCCCACAGACCATGTGCCATGCCCAAAGGTGTCTCAGACTTGGAGAGCTCTCTCATCTATATAGGTCCCAACGAGGTTCAATGATGAGGTAAGTCCTTCATAACTGGAAGTTAATCCTGTCACCTTTCTGGACTTAGTGAGCACAGAGTCCATGCAAAACACGGTAGCTCAGGAACAGTGGTACTTTTTAGGAGAGGAAATGTGGAGCAAGGGGTATTCTATAGGCCTGGAAGAACAGCCAGAATACCTAATAAACCAATCAGTGGGTGTCTGATTTATACTTAACTGTGTCATTTTGATACCAGTCTAGAAGAAGTGGATGGTCTGAAGACAAGTGTCTCTGGAAGAGATGGATGTCCAGTGGGTGTGGGTGCCCAGGTGACCCTATGTGACACAGGCGCATTCCTACACAGTGGTCTGAAGGGTCAAGTATAGAAAAGGTAGAGAAAATGTTTTGCTGCTTGCTGGGTTGACTTGCTACACATATTTTTGTTCATATTTAAAATTACGTTGACATAGAAAAGCTTTATTAGACTAGTAAAAAGGTAAGAGTGGCCTGTCCCCTCTCCTTGTTTATCCAAGGGCTTAATGATTAGAGCATTAGGTGCAGGCAGTAGGTGCACAAAGTCTATTTAATTTACTGCCTGCAGGAACACCAAATGCAATGTGCTAATTGACGGGCTATAAAATGTTGAACTATTCTGCTTACTGAATTCCCTTTACTGAAGTTTTGTATGAAATTATTAAGTATGCTTAGGATCAGGAAGTGAGTGTATCACTTGCTGGTGAGAGGACTCCCAGAGGAAAGGGAAGCTGAGGGAGCTTGGTTCTTACAAACAGTGGATGTAGGATAATTGCCAAAAGAAGGACTGAAATCCATGTGTCCTCTCTTGTGCACATCTAACCACCCAGCTGTAGAGGTTACTCTCTTTACATGCAAAAATTGAGAATTGGGCCATTCAATTGTGTACTTCCATGCTGGGTTGAGGAGCAGCTTCTCGCTGCTATTCCTGAAGTTGGACATGGTGGTAAGAGTAGCTTGTGTTCAGTTTTGCAGCATTTAAGGCAAAAATCTCCATGTTTTGTTGGGGAGGGAAGTGGTTTTGTTTGTTTATAGGAAGGGCTAGTATGGTAACTCAGGAGTTTCCACAAGAACATACCTGTTCACTGGAAACTTCTTCAGTGTAGATGGTATTCCTAGTCAAAAGTGAGTATGTCATGTGTATAAGCATACCCAAACAACTGGGATACTCATTTGAAATCTAAGGGACAGAGGTCAAAATCAGTTTGAATAGAGTCTCTTTAATCTCAGCTGAACAGCCAGAACTGGAATTCTTCTGGAATGAGAAGGTCTATCTCATTTTATTCCTGTAGGTTTTTAAAGCACAAGGGTCCATCTTAAATCAAAACAATCTGTTTTTCTGAAACCACTGCAAATCTTTGTAGTGACAGAGATCATTCTGTTTCCTGCCTTCTTCCAAGTAAAATGCAACCCAAAATCTTCTTAATGTCTTTTGTACACATCAGGGGTTGAAGTCTGCCCTCTTTTCACCATAGGGATGGGAAATTGTTGTGGGATTGTCTCACTGCAGAGGTATGACCCTGAATTAGGAGGAAGGAAGCTTAATGGAGCCTGAGTACCTAGTTAGCTCTCAGCTGTGCCTGGGGGTGTGAGGAATCTGTGGAGGCAGCTGAGGAGGTAGGCAGAAAAGACCTGTGATAGAAGAAAACGCAAGTAGTGGAGTTAGTGACAGTGCTTGGCTGCAAGAAAATCACAATCCACGTGAACTGAGAAAGGAAACAGGAAGCTGGAGGAACCAAACTGAGAGCAGGCATTTTATGGTTTGTGCTTTGAGTAAGGAAAGGCTTCAAATGGGAGCTCTGCAGAGAACTGTGTCGTGAGAGGGGCAGACCTACTTGACCTGCAGTGGTGTTTGGCAAGGGGTGTGAGAGTTGAGAAGTCTGTGCCCCGCTGTGAGAAGTGTTGCAGCAAGGCCTTGGTGGGCACCTGGAAGGAGGCTCAAATTTTTTTGTGATGCTTGCACTTAAATCCTGACTGAGGCTCCAGTTTGCACAGTCCAGCAGGATTTGTATGGCAGCACTGGTATGGAAAGTTGTTGTTTGCACATAGAGATTAGATTGAACAAACAGAAAAGTTGAGTGATTTCTTGGAAAGAGCTTGATACCTTTGATGACTTGCCCCACAAATAGTATTAAGCTTTTTTCCTTCCTGAAAAAAAAAAAAAAAGATGTAGCAAGGTCATGCATGCCTATGGCAGGGCAGTGGGTGCTACTTAGTTTTGGTATTCATGTTTCTGAGACAGTTCTTTATTTTGGTTGTTTCTTGGTGTTCATTAACAGTGTCCTCTCTGTCCCCATCCAGGTATGGGGAATGAGTGCTTATGGATTTCTTTCTAATGCCTGGGATGGAGGCTTTTCAAACTCTGCTTTCCAGAAGAGATACAGGAAGCATAGCTGACAGACTGGTCATTACCCCTGGGAACTTTTGACTTTTTTGCTTTATAGGCCTAACCAAACCTGGAATTGGTGATTTAAAAGGTCTGTTGGTATATTCCCCATGTACCCCACCAGTCAGTGCAAGCAAGGGAGCTTAGGGTTATTTTGTTTGCATAGTTCTAACTAGCTTCAACTCTCAAAAAGAGGCAAAAATGATGTAAGATTTTTTTCTTCTAAGCTAATGAAATATATCTATAATGGCATTATGAAGAAGTCTGTTGGTTACCTGAGGCCTTTTTTGTAGCTGTAGAGTTTATTGCTGATGTCACAGAGCATTTCTTTCATCATACTTTTGTGGTGTAAGGGCTGAACCTTGTCACAGAGCTCTTGCATGGGACTGGTCTGAATTAAGGAAATCCAGGTGATCTCAGGGGCTACTGTTTTGAGCTTGCACATTATCAGGTGGAACTTTGCCAGGTTGTTCTAGTTCAACTTAGAAGTAACTTAAAAAGGAAGCATTTAATTTACTTAGAAAAGATCTCTTCCACTCTTGTGTAAAACAGTTGTCTCTTTTGCAAAAACAAAATGGTCTGCCTTATAGCTAGGATACATACTTTGTCTTAACCATATAAAGTTTTTCAGCTGCTTTTCCCCTACTGATTTATAAATGGGAATTTTCTTCTTTCTCCACTCTCAATGCTTTTAAGTGGTGTATATTAGAAAAGGTGCTTGATTTCTTTCACAAAACATGGCTGAACAAAGAATCATTGCTGTTTGTCTTCTAACCATTCATCTTCTACCATTTCAGTAGGATACTGAAATATTAGCTTCTGCTAATTTGCAGAACTGAGGTATTCTAATAAGAAATCCTAATAAAACTGGTTCATTACTTCTATCCCTGTTAAACATTAAATTTAAATTACATGCTGGAAACAATTGTGTTAGAAACACTTTTATGATTAAGAAGTTATTAAGAGTCGCTAAAATTCTCCTTATGCATACTTATGTCATCTTATACTTTTATCTGTGTGTCTTAAGGCTCTAATGACAGTAGAAATAATATGTCACAATGCATCTCACCATAATTCCCACTGGTATGCTGAAAGATAGTATTAAGAAGATCATTAAGAGCATAGTCTCTTTATGTTCCCATAAGCTTTCCATTAATTTGCATTTAGCTCTCTAAACTACAGCAAAGTTAATATTTACACCAAGTTAATACATTGCTAATAGAAGTGTGAAGCACAGTTATTCCTCCTGGTTATTAATACTTCTGTCTGGGCACAGATGTGTTTTCATAGGATGTGTTTGGCTGCTAGATATGTGCTGATGGAAGACAAGTGCACCCAGAATCTTGATGGGCACACTAAGTTCGTAAGAGCATTCTATCCTAAAACTTGATTGTGCCTTTCCGTGTTTCCAAATGCCCCTGTAGCGTGGTGTTGGGAGCAATAGCAAGCAGGTTTACTGTAGATAAACATAGTGTATGGATCAAAGAGCAACAGTGTTGGCTGAGCCCATGAGGGTGTACAGCTCCATTTTGGGAGACATGCATGTCCTGTAGGTCTAGTAGTGGGCCTGAGGTTACAGCCCAGGCACAGAGAAAAAGAGATGTGTGTTTGCCAAAGTAATTGTATTAGACTTTCTTCACATTTGGGCATGCATTGCTTTGTTTGGTGATTGAAAACTGAAAGCATAGATTTGGATGAAATTGCAGGACTCCATAAGCTGGTACTCCAGGCATGAATCTACTCTGCCTGTACTACCAGGCTGCTGCTTTTATTTGCAGATAAGGAAAACAATGCTATAATCTTTCCAGATATGATGAAATAAATATTTTGCTAGAATAAAACATATTTGCGTATATTTGCTACAGTCTGAAGAGACGTGTTATCTTCCATCAGATGGCGAGGCAGTAAATTTCATTGATTCAACTTGTTTCTCACTGCCGGCAGCCTTCTGTGCCTTACAAATCTGTTTTTGCTGAAACCATTTCTAATGTTCAAAAGTTGGAAGCAGTTTTAATCTGCTTGTTTAAAAGCTGTCAGAGAGCTGACGAGAATGAATGTTTTCTTTAAGTAGCCCCAGGCTTCCCATCTGATCATGGGCTGCGCTCCTGGTAGGAATAGGGACCCAACTTAAGAGCAGAGAAAGTTGAGGCAAGTGTTGTTACTTAGCACAGCATCTAGTTTTATTGTGCACTCGTTGGAGCCCCAGTGAACTTTGGCAATAATATTAAATGTGGCTTTTTTGTCAGGCCCTCAGGGAAACTGATGCAGAAGGTTTTAATCTTTTCTTTTTAAAAGTCCTCAGGATCAGGCACTAACACTTTGTATGCTGTCATAGCACGTCTCAAAGCACTGCTGCATTTGTGTGAAAGATCACAGAATAGTTGTATAATGAAAGGGAAAACAAATGGTGAATGACTCTCAGTTGCTCTTGGTTGTGCCAACTGCGCTAAGGTATTTGTTTAAATGAAAGCTTTTAGCATAAATAGGTATGCGTACAGAAACCAATTCAAGTTTTGAGAGTTCTACCTAAAATTTCCGTTTGCTTCCTCAACAGCTGTAAGGATAAAATAAACAGAATAGTCTGGCAGGAACCATATGCCCATTCTCATGTCAGAGCTATAACCATCAGCTCGTGGTGCATTATCGCACTAGCAATAAAATGATTGTAAGCTACGTAATAAGGGTGTTCAGATGTTGGTCTCTCAGATGCTGAAGAAGTCAAGTTGCATTTAATTGAAAATCTTTGAAAACAGTCAGCTCAAGTCATGGCATAAGAGAAATAGTAATGTAGGAGAGGTAACTGTAATGCTAATCAATATCAGTTGTAATTTTCTATGAGGTTGGTAACCATTTGGTTTTCTTTATGAATACAAATAAACTGTATCTGCAAATAAATCCCTAACTATCTCTTATGTAAGTGGAGAGGAAACTTATTTGTGGGCAAACTGCCTGGAATTGTTGTTCATCACTTTACTACTGATTGATCATGGTTCTGCAGAAGTACACCTTTACACATTTTCTTGTTCAAATATGTAGCAACAGAAAACATTGTGTATGTAAAGAACAAGCCCTACTTGAAAGAAGTAAATCTGGCAAGTCAGGGCTAGTTCATGGTACAGTAAATTGTACCAGCCTTCCTTAAAATGAACATCTGGAGACAATAGCAACATTATCATAAACCCCCAACTCTACAGTTATAATAAGCTCAAAGATGCTGCCACAACCCTTTACAACACACACCTTTTTATTGTTGAACTTCTAACATAATTTAGATGACTGCCAGATCTAACCTTTAGGAATTTAGGTAATGGCAAATATAACAAGTTCTAACTTCCATTCCCATATATGTAAGCAGAACAGGGTTCTACTACAGCTTTACAGAAGTGAGAAAGAAATAGAGACTTAGCAGGAGGTGGTTTAATTCTGCTTCACTTGCATTTAGTTCTTCAGGGTTACATTTCCCATTTTATCTGGCTTCTGAGTTATGCCTGATATTTTAGCGTAAGGAAGGTTTATACAATTCTCAGAGCTTGTTCCTAAGTAATCTTTTAGAGACATGGATTTTCTTAATTGATTTTTTTTCCACAATCCTGTTAGGATAATAAAATGGAGGCAGCTATTCTGTACCTGAAGACATATCAACCGAGTGGCATTTGCCTTCAGATTAGGAATATAAAGTAGTAGGAGATTGATTAAAGCAAAATGTTGTTTCCTTGCAAATATTACCACTGTCATGTCCTTCTAAGTTCTGGTTTGTGTTGATATTGACCTTGGGTGCTTCAGTGGTACCCAAGTCAGAAAGAAAGATGGCGATTATTACTATTACTCAATACCTGCAGAGGAGCATCTGGGACCAATTATGATGTATTCTAAAAGGACAATCAAGACTATCTGGAATAGAATAAATATTGGCAATATTACTTCATGGGAAGGAAGGAAGCACAGAGTGCTTAGCCTTCTATATCTAATTAAGATGTTGCTGCTGTAATAGGAGATTCTGAAGTAGTGATTTTTTTTTAAATTTTCCTTTTTTTTCCCCTTACCTGGATGTCTTGTTTACAGAGTCATGTTTGATGACAGGGTTACAGCTGAAGTAATTTAATTCAAAATTGCTTATTTTGGCACAAAAATTAAAAATAGCTAATGCAATTACAAAAAAATCTTTAGGATTCAAAGATAGGGAATAGATAACAATGACTGTGATTATGGGGTTTGAGATTCATGGCTCAGTTGTTATTTACTCTCTAGCGTGTTAATGGGATTGCAGAGCTATGTCTTACTGGAATTTATGGGCAAATGGCAATGTAACAACATGCTGAGTTGTTGGAAATATCCATATTTGCAGTGTTTTGATGGAAGACTTTGTGGAAATGGATTTTCTAATTTGGTTTGGTTTCCTTGATGCTAGCAGATTCCTTATGAGGTTGTGCTAAATAGTTTTGTAGTTCCTGCTAGAAAGTATGGAATGGCTAGGTATGATGTAATGTAAGAAATGAGTATTTTTTGATCTTCTGTATGTGAGACTAAATACAGGCAGCTTGAGGGGAAAATGAGTTGTCCATGAAGGTGTGTCCACCAGAGGTTCTAGAAATTCAAGTCTGTTGTGCCACACGTTCTTTTTGAGACTTATGAGCAAAAACTTTTCTACAAAGTAAAGGTGTATCCCCTTTTTGGGATAAATCCTGTTGAATCCTGTTCTTGGAATTTGTTCACAGCACAGTTTTGATTTGTTAGCAGGCATCAGAGTACCTATCAGTACTTGGTCTGAGATGAGAGGGAAAGACATGAGGAACAAAACACATACCCTTTTTAGCTTTTCATATTTGCCTCACCTGGAATCCTGAAAAAAAATCTGGCGTCAATAGGTGACCAAAAAACTAGACCATTATATGTCTGTTAATGAAAATATTGGAGCTGCTGTGTACTTTTAATCTATTCACTCTCACAGGTACAGCAGGGTCACTGTTTAGGTCTGTCCTGGTTTATACCCAGATAACTTAATTTGGTGGGGTTAAGTGCTGAATTATATGCTGCCTTAATTACAGATACTTGCTATCCTTGTGTAGGTTTGATTTTTATTCATTACTGGATTGTACTTGTGACATGTTCTTACTCTTTCCTGATTTATAATGGATCTCTTTATTGAATTATTGAGCAAAACTTTTAAATAAAACATCAAAGAATTCTCTTCTGCTATCAATTCTCCTATAGTCATTAGATGTATCTACCCTTAGGACCACTTTCCTCATCAGAATACTGACACTGGTAGACTTATTGCTAAATGTACTGTGCACTAAAATGTTCATCCATTATAGCCTTTTTTCTTTTGAAAGAGAAATTATTTGCCTTATAAATATGCAGAATTAGTTTGCTTCTTGTACAAGTATTTTCCACAGTAACTGTTTTGTTCTTTATGACCACCTTAAATGTGCAATAATTTTATAGGTGAGGAAAAACAAAGTACTTGAAGAAAATGTAGTTAAATTGCTTCTTACAAGTATGTCCATTATCCGAGTTGAGAAAAAGACTGGAGTCTGTCTTCCAGCTATTGGTCATCTTCTGTGTTCTGTGTATTACATACTGCTTTCCTTGGTCTAGAGAGCCACTGAATCCAGACTCTGAATTGTGATTACTTCTCAGTGGTCCAGTTTGTGTGGACGTCAAAACTTATGCTCAGGTCTTTTCATTGCCACTTGTGTAAGCTCTACTTGGTCATGCTGCTTTTATTTATTTACTTATTTATATATAAATATACTATATTAGTATATTATTATAAATAAATAGTATATTGGTATACTATTTATTTACTATATTATATACATATAATATTTATATACAGTTATATATATTATTTCAATGCATTAAGACTAACTTGACTTTATGGTTCTGATTCTGTTATACAATAACTTTATCCTACCTTTGAGCTTCTTGTCACTTCCGTAGAAGTAGTGTCTGTCTTTTTGCCTGGAGGTGGATTACTGTTTACTTTGCACATAACAAAACAAGGAGAAGGCACAAAGCACTGTTCAGAACCCCAAGAAATAGTTTGTAGTGTAAGTTATATGCTTCAAGGATAGATGAGGCTATTGGGAATAGCATGCAGTTTCTGAAAGTAAAGTAGATGCCTCGATTCACAAAAAATAAGGAAATTTGGAACAGCTTGGCATCTTTTTTTTTTTTAATAAATGAAATACCAGAAGGAATATGCATGTTTATATTTAAATGTTTAATTTCTGTAGGCATTATTTAAATATATGTTTCTGTCATCCAGCTTTTTTTGTAAAAGCTAGAATAGTCTTGCTAGGATATCTGAACTAGAAAGCCTTCATATTGTGTCTTGTTGTCTAATATATTTTAGCCCCTCAAAGGGAAATAAGCAGAAAAATTTACTTAGGTGCTGATTTAAACGAGGGAGAAGGGACCAACTTTCACCATTAGCGAACACTTCTACAGGCAAGAGTTTTTTGTAGTGTTGGCCTGAGATGTTTTTTTAGTTAAACATAATTTCATTAAGTGCTTGGAGGATTGATGAGCAAACCTCTGAATGCAAAGACACAACCTCTAGACTTAGGAAGCCCCTGACCTGCATTTATGTGAAAGCTGGAAAAGGTATTGAGGGTGTGATATAGCATTATCTCCTTGCCTCGTTGCTCTGCCAGTCCCTGACAAAATAGGATACTGGCTAAGCAGTGTTTGGTGTATGGCTGTAAAGTGTGCTCTTAATGCACCTTCTTGGATTTGGCCCCACCTTTGTGTGTCTGGGTAACAGAAGGCTTTTCTTACTGCTTGGGGCTGTCAGTACGTTTTCAGTTGAAACTCTCTGAGCTCTTGTAGGTAACTGATTTTCCAACCCACATATTTGGCCCCCATTTAAAAACAAAGTAAATCAAAGTAGTCAAAGACAGTTCAAGATGTATGTAGATACAAACTGCATTATGAGTCCTGTGACAACCTCCTTCCTTAACTGCTTCTCATACCAAATTGTAACACCAGTGTTTCTTTGCTTTATGATCCAAATTATTTTATTTTTCTGCCTCCAGGGCCCTAGATATGTCTCTATAAATTAGGTTTTTATCTGTATCGGATGCTCATGGCATTGCAGAATCTCAAGTTTTCTATATTAATTGTCTAATGCTTCATATACACAGCATTTCGAAAATCTTTTTTATGCTTTAGTTTGCAGCATTTCTGTGGAGCATATTCCCAAAGACAGCTTCTTGTCCCAGTTTGCCCAGTTGACTGTAAATCTTCCTTTACTGATGAAATGTTTGTAGGCTGCTCTCAGCAGCTCTTAGCTTTCTGTCAGTTATGCTTCTTCCCTGAGCTGTTGGGAACTTCCAAATTATGCATTTGTCGCTTCTGTTTCATTTGCAAGTGTCATTAATTTCTGCCTTTAATTCCCGTTCCAACTGGCAGTAGGGATTGTGGCAGTCCCAGGCTGTGCTGCAGTACCTGACACTGTAGATCCATCTACTGAAACTTGAGTATCTTCAATCACACTCGAAGATCTTTCTGTTATTAGTTGTTTAGGTCACTGACCAGGCTCTATCAGTGTATTTTCAGTACTGCTGTTCTCTGATAGGAAGGTAAATCATACAAAAAACAAAGGAGACAAGGTTTTTATTATCTTTTTGCCATGGGAACATGAAATTTTTCCTGGCCCACTTCTGATCTTGCACATATAATGTACCTCTGTAGTCAACAGTGTGTCAGAAGATCCTGTTGCTTGTTGCGTTGGGAGCTCAGGGCTAGTGGTGCAGCACTATTTCTGTATTCTGGTAAAAGCTGTTCCCTCCTCTGACTAGTTTCATAGCAGCTGCTCTCCTCAGCCCCATGAGGATTGCTGGCTTTGTAGCTTGGGCTACCCCAGATCAGCTGGAGGTAAAGCTGCATTTTCCTTTAACAGCCTGAGAAGTTTATTTGCTGTATTTTGTGGAACACTATGTGACCACAAGGAAGGTAAATATTCTGTGTGGTAGCTGTGAGATCATTTGAGCACATTAATGCTTTCTGTGCTCTAGAAAATGATCAAAGAAATGTGACTGCTCTGTTATTAAGTGGGAAAAAGTGCCATAGCTAAATACTGACTCATTTTTTTTCTTCTCATGTGCACTAAGCCTCATGTGGGCACAGCATTTAGGAACTCAGCTCCAGATCTTTAATCAGATGTTCCTAGGGCATATATTTTCCCATCCCCTTCCTCAAGCCACTTGACTTCCAGTTTTTCACAATGTGGACATAGTTTGATCCTGATTCATAAATCTCAAAAAGGCTGGCATTTGTGGAGATGACTTAGGAGTTCAGCAGGGAGCTCAGTGATCAAACATTTCTAAAAGCAGGACCACTTGCAGAGGTAAGAGACAAAGGCTTTTCTGTCATAAGTACATGGAGGGATACTAACAGGGAGTAGAGGAAGGGAAATGATTGTTGGCCCCCATCTTCTATACATATGCTAGAAGCTGGGAAAGGGCCTTGTCTTAGCAACATCATCAGAGGATGCATGTGTGCTGCAAGAAATGTGAATATTATACCAGAATTAAAAATTACAGCAAATCATAAACTGAGTGTGATTTAATGATGACTGCAAAAAAATGCTACTTCCTTCAAGGGATTGCAACAAAAGGAAAGTTGTTTGTAAGAGAGCAGACAGTGCCCATCTCTCTGACACATGGTGTGATTCTTGGTGTTGTCCTGTGCAGGTCCAGGACCTGGACTCGATGATGCTTGTGGATCCTTTTCAATTCAGGATCTTCTAGGATATTCACTACTAGATGCTGTTGCTTAAGAAAGGAGGACCAAATGTGAGAACATGAACATGGTTTAGGAAATACAATTCGTAATCCAGTGCCTCATTAGAACAGGTTGCTTAAGTTGTGTTTATTCTGTCAGCAGAGATTTTTTTATTTTAAAGGAAAGCTAAGTAACTGTCTATTGGTTGTCATTTGTTTCATTTTGTCTTGCCAGACAGAGATGGACAAAAGTGACTTTCACAGATTCTTTGGATTCGTGTGGAAGTGATTTAATTCACCTTTGTGGGGAAATTTCCCTGGTTAAAAACGTTTCAGCATCCTGCTGTCAGTGTTGTTCCTGTGGGTTTCTGTCTGTGTAACTGGACATATAGGTCAGATGGCAAAATTCACTCGCACTCTTGGAGGGATATAATGCCCCATTTTTCCATTTACCACAATAGCAGAAAATCCTGTATTATTGTCCTATGGTGAAATGATAATTAGATAAAGAGAAGCATGATAATATGCTGTAGTATGAAGGAGTTTTAAATGAGTACAGATGTATTGCTCCTAACCACTGAACCTATACTTTATGAAAATCGTCACACACTTGATGCAAGGAGCACTTTCCTCATCTCATGCCATCTGTGCATCTGGCAGAATATTACAGGAAAGTCATTTGTACATCCACTTGGGAGTGTATCCTTCCCATTAAGAAAAAAACCCAAGTGATTTTTAGGTAATATTTTACAGTGGAAGATACTAGATTTCCAGCAGACCACTGTTGAGATAATTCACTTTTTTCCATTTTATTTCTAGGGCTAGAGTTCTTGTTCCCAAAATGCAGACTCCAAAATGTTAATATACCAACAAGATGGTGTTGTTCACAATATTTTTGACTTCAGGGAAGATTTTAACAAAACTTTTCTCCTAAAGTTAGATTTAAATTCCAGACTTAGAGATTTTTACACTGTAGGATGGAGATAACAGCAATCGATCCTTACCATGTTTTTATATTTTCCTGCTGGGCTAGTCCTGGCATAAAGTTTTGGCTTGTCCTGGCATAGTACTGCTTTTCCTGTATGAATAAATGTAGCTTTGCAGGTGAATACCAAGCTCAGTAACGTCTTTGTCTTTGTATAGTCCTTTAACTCAGGCAGTTGTTTCCTTTTTTGTACATGGAATTTTGTACAATATAATACGAAGGCTTAAGTATATTCCAAAATAGTCACTTTCTCAGTATCTCTTCCTGGGTACCATGTAAATTGAAAGTAAAGTCTTGTGACAGGCCAAAGGATCAAAAGCAATGCCTGCTCAAGTGAGCACAGGTTATCTTCATTTTGGGGAATAAAAATTTTAATCATTTTCACAATTGTTTTCCTGTAGTCAGAACTTAAGCTTCTTCATTATCTTTCATTTAGGATGAGGCATTCTCTGTTTAAATATTTGAATTTGTGGATGGAAGTAGCCTTCACCTCTATGCAAACATGTTTGGAAAATACTTTGCAGCAGATATTTAGTACCTTTCCATGATAGAGTCATCATCAATTAGTAAAAACAGAAACAAACATCACATAACCATTGCAGAGGCATGATGTTAGAAGTCCCCAGGATTTCTCTGTCTCTGGGTTGATATGAACTGTAGGCAGACATTGTCTCAATCAACTGATGCAACATTCATTGGAACTCCTGCAGTCTTGCTTCTCTCATCTATGCCATGTTTTGCATACATGGGGCATTACATGTGCTGGGTTCTGTGCATCACCCCTTTCACCTCTGTGGGCAGTGTTTGACACCTGAGGGTGCTGCTGTGTGGCTACAATTCATGAAGGGAAGGGAAGAAACTGCTGTCCTGCCTTCCCTCCCATACCCATTCTTTCCACCAGAGTAACCATGGGCACCTCTGCTTGACTCCATCCTCAGTGCCCTGCTGAAGAAACCTGATGAGGTAGTAGCCTTTCAGCTTTTTTTGATGTAAAGTAGGGAAGGTGAGAGGGAGTGAGGATGAATGTGGCAGAGGATAACAGTAAAAGTGTATATTTAAGCTTTAACCAATACTGAAAATGTTAGTGCTTTAATTTGTTAATGACAGGATGTTATGAACTCTTTAAACTATAGGTTTGCTTAGATTTCATTAGTGGGGGATACTTAAATTCTGATGAAATCCTGTGAGGGAAGACAGGGAAGAAAAGCTGTTTTGTATTTTTGGTTGGTTGAGTTTTTTTGTCGTTATTTGTTTCTCGTTGGGTTTTTTTTAACCAAAATAATATTTCAATGTGAGAAAGAACAATTATTTTCTATGGAAGTTCTTCCCTTTCTGCATTTCTTAGCTCTCTGAACCTTAAAAGGTAAAGAGCAAAACCAATTTAATCCACTAGAATCTAAGGAACAATCATATTTCAAGCAACCATAAATTTGTTCAGCTGCTTTCCTCTCTTCCCCTCAAATCTCAGTCAGGCAGATGACCAAAATGCCATAGGTGCCCCACACTTCCTTCACTTACAGCTTATTTTACATTCTGTCTAGATTACTGTTAAAAGGTGTGTGCAGTCTTTAATTTATGGTTAGCAAGTCTGTATCATCTTTGTAATCCCAACTGTCGTGCAATAACAATTCCTATGTAGGTTCAGCTGGGAACTACAAATAATTTCTCATAAGTTTACTGATAATAAGAAACATATCTTAAGGAATGAGAGAAAGCTTATTATAATAATTGTCTGCAGATGTGAAAGGAAAAACATTATAGAAATATATCTCTGTAACACTATTAAACCAGAATCTCCCAATAAGGGATGCACAGTGATAAAGAAGCCCATACATTTCACAGCTCAGAAATTAGTTTCTTAGACTTCCATCATCCAAGGAAATCACATTCCAATCACTGCTCAAGTGAGTATGAGTTTTCATACTTACAGTAATCTCTGTATTGACAGTATATCAAAAATAGTTCCCTGAAGAATAAGGCTAATTTTCTAACCCAGTCAACCCTCACTTTGAAGTCTGGAATGGGATGGTGATGGAAAAGTTTTGCAAAGGTTGAAGTACTGAGCCTTAAAGCATTCCTTATTCTTCCAGTATAATGATGGCAAATCTACCCTCTCTCATTTCAATCTTTTGAGTAAGTTCCTGAAGCAGAAATCAGCAGTTTCATGTTGCTGTGCTTGACTCTTTCGGTGCCTTTCCCTTCTAGATTTTGTGCAACTGCCATTAGTTCTACCTGACATCCCATTTCAAGATTTTGATTGATCTAACAGAAGTGAAACTGTTAGCAAGGTCTTTCAATCACAGAAGATTTCTTTTGCATGTGTAACAGGCTCTTGCTGAAGTTGCTTAATGAATTACATCCAGTGTTTGAAGAGGGAAGGGGTGCAGGTTTGGGCAGTCCCTGCAATACTGAAAAGCAGGGAACATGCTCTTTTGAAATCAAGAGTGTTGGCTGTGCCCTTTTCCCACTTAAGAGGGTTCTGCGGCCCCTTCCTGTCGCTGCTGAGGGCGCTGAGTCCTCACCTTCTCCTGCTGTGCTCAGCCCAGCTCTGCCCTGCTGCCTCTGTGCTGGCCCTGGTGCACCAGCAGTGTGGAACTGTCTGCAGGGGCTGCACTGCTGGGGTGTCCTCACTGCCTACACTGCAGGGGTGTTGGATCAGAGGAGGTATTGTGGCCTTTGTGATCATTTTCTTTCTCTGCTGTCCCATTCTGCTCTAACTTCTCCACAAAATATTCAGCTGTTTGGTTTTGTGACTTTGCTCTAGCAGTGTCCTAGCATTCACTGAGGGGCAGTGTCTTCAGATGTAATACAGAAGAAAATAATGTGGTCTTATAAATCATCACCTAAATATTGAGTTAGGTTTTTTGTGAAAGTGTAATGACACTATGAGCTAACTGTGTGTGTTAAAAGTTATTCTCTTGTCCCTTTTCAGGATGGAAATTGTCATTATCTTCATAACTGGCATACCCCTCTGTATATTGCCTCTTACTTGCTTCCACAGTGGCTTCTAAGTGCCCATAATTTAAGGTTGCTGTTATGGATTGCAGTTGGGTTCAAACAGAAGTATAACAATTGCCACTCATGCACTGAAGTGGGGAGTACTAGTGGACATTGTGTTGCTTTGATTCACTGAACTTTTTACATGAGCACTTCATTTACTCTTTCAGCTCTGTGTGAGGCTATGTCTAACTTGGTACTGTAATTTCAGTGAGGGAAACAAAGAGGAACTCAAGCAGAAGAACCACCGTAGTAACTTCATGAATAAATAAATAAAATTTAGATTAGATCACTTCATTAGGAGGTCAAAAGTTACCTGCTGTCACTCTCTTGTGAAGTTTATCACTCTCAGGAGTTGGAGACACACAGATACATACTCGGGGAGAAGTTGACTTCTGTATTGTGATGCTCTCTGAAGCACCCTGGAACTTTAAGCTCTACCAATACCAATAACCTCAAATCTCACCTTAATGCAGACTAGAGTAAGTCAATATGGATAGCAGCATGGGTTGTGTCCTTTGCTTCGTGTTTTTGTGGTTTCACTGAAGAGCACATTGGCTATGCAAACCCAAAAGATGCTCCAACATCACAAAGAAGTGGGTTCTTATTTGGGTAAGAAAATGCTAATTCTCATAACTTTCAGTTCAAGCAATGAGGTGGAAAGAAAAAGACTGCCAAGGTGAAATAAGTTACTCATAGTAAGATGCTGAAGACACTACCTTGCCAACTTCTGACAGCAGCTGTTTTACTGGCTGTAACTAAGATTCAACCATAGAAAAATCTATACACTAGCTCTTATTTCCATCTTTTGCATATGTGTCTATAAGATGGGAATCTAAAATTGGGAGACCTGTGAATGATTCATGAAAATACTTGATATTTAAATGAGCAACAACAAAAAAAATATTTTAGGGAACTCCAGGACTATCTTCAAACTAGCAAAAACTACAGTAGTGTCTGGCTAATGCTACTGGGGACAATTGTATTTCACAGATTAACACAATTTTGGACCACTGGAGGAGAATAAACAAGCCCACAACATGAACATGATTTAAAAAGGAACTGAAAGTGTAGGAAATAGCCAGTCTCGTAATTCTGCTTTTGTGGGATTAAATTGTCTAATCAGATCCCAAAGTGCTGAACCTGGTATTTCTTTCCACTTGCACTGACCATTTAATATTGAGATAATTGTGTGGGCTTCAGAGCCGTGTAAAGACAACAATTCTTTACTACTCTTTGCAGGGGGTAAAGCATTAGTGTATCTGTCTCTGGCCATGGAGGTTCCCAGATGTAGCTTTTAAAGAGAATAGGTACCACTTGCAGTGAGATGCAAAATCCTTGTGTTCAGCCTGAAATGGTTTTATGGGGAGTAAAAAAATGTAATGCACTTAACTGCATAAAATTATTTGAGTCTGCTTTATTCTAGTCAAAATCAATTTGAAAAATGATGCTTGGAGCTCATTTTAATGAATGATGTAATCTCCAATGCTGGAAAAGTATTACTGAACCTATATGAACTTGATCATGACCTGTGCTATATTCTTCACAGGCATTATTTTACCTGCATAGGCCTCTGTAGGCTGGTATCCCTGTAAGTTACATACCTTAGGCTTTAAAGTCTAAAGGGAAAAATTAATAGGGAAAAAATGCTCTAAACCCAGTCAAAACTCCCTCTAAATCCATCCTCACTTTCCTTTTCTGAAAGCACACTGGTCAGTGATAGTTGTGCCTTCTCTTGCTTTTCTTCCTGATAAGCCTGTGTTGCATAAGCACTGTCCTTGCTGCAGAGGCTGACAAGGGGAGCAGTGGTGAAGAAAAGGGGCAGAGTTGTCCTGGAGCAGCTCTCTTGTGCATGGGCCCCCTCCCAGTGTCTGCAGAGATCCCTGGCAGGCACCTTCCCTGCCCCACTGGCCTGGGAGCCATCTTTCAGTGGCCATCTCCACTGAAACACCCTAAGGTGATCTGTTGTTTCAGGCTGTGCAGATGCTGGCAGATGTTTCTTGTTATGGCAGTATACCCTGGGCTTATGTTTCAGATTGCCCTGAGCAGTAGGAGAGAAACAGGTGGGAGGGAGCCCAATTCTAGCCCTTTAGGCTTTTCAGTAATTCTGACATGTCACCTTCTGCGTAGGCAGAAATCTACCAAATACAATTCTGAGAATGAGACATTTTTAGATGTGAGAGAAAAGAAGTAACAGCGGGGAGGAAAAGGGTGAAAGAAAGACAGGGAAGATAGGACTAAGGTAATGACTGACCTGAGAATGTACATAGTTCAGCTGTGATTTTTCATAAGATCAGTAAGTTCCAAGTAGAGGCATTTCAGACCTTGTTACTCTCCTAGTGCCAAGGCAAGCGTTACCTTCCCCTCCCCTCCAGAAGAATAAGGATTGCATATAATCTTATCCAAAATAGTGTAAGGAAGCTTTTCTTGCTCTAAGTTAGTGCATTGTTAATAGTTAATTGCAGGATTTAATTGGTAGATCTTACTAATGTGACTGTCCCAGTGCTTCTGATGGCTGAAATTTTAAGGCTGGTATACTGTGCCAGTTGTAGTCAACATTTGCAAAATAGATGGACTTCACAGGCCTGATGCTGTGCTCTCAGACTATATTGACTGTTGGAATTAAGAGCAGAGAAGAAAATATTGAATGTTCACAGTCAAGAGAAGTGCAACAGGCTTTCATAACAGCTGTGTAACTGTGATTTTAGTCTGATAAGCATGTAGCCCCTGAAGAGGCAGAATCACTCCTAAATCGTGGTTGTTAATCTTAAAAATTCAAATGGCATTATGGAGGTCCTCATTGAAAAGTCACACGGATTTCCAGAACTAGCATTCCTGCTCTGAACAAAAAAAGGTGAGAGAAACAACACTGCCAAATATGAAAATACAGTCTGGAGAATGAATGAATGAATGAGTGAATGAATGTGGGATTGATGTGTTTTATTTTTCTTTTGCCTAGCCGATGGCCACAGTTGCAGGCTTACTTGCAACAATTTGTTCCCAGTGTTGCCAGTTATATCCTTGGTGATTTCTGGTCTTGTGCATGGTAATTTTTTGATCTAGTATAAGCTGTCGAACTAATGGTTGGTACACAAGAAAAAGGGAGAGAGATCATCTTTCTGGGGTTTTTGTATTGGTTCTTCACAGCTTGTGACAGAAAAAAAACAGGGGTTTGAAATTAAGACTCTGTATAAAAGTGAGGAAGAAGAGATCATCTCAGGGTGACAGTTCTTAATGATACCCTTCAGGATTTTGGAAACCTTCAAAAGCAGTATTATGTTTTCCCATCACATAACCCATTTGAACAACTGAGAATTAAAATATACAGATAAATACATTATCACGTCTAGGAAATTAAGTCAAGAAAGACTGGAAAACATCTCTGGGTCATAGTCATTGGATATGTTCATGCTGCTCAGCTCCTTCCCAGACAGGCTGTGCTGCTACACGTGGGAGGGGAAACAGCAAACAGATGTTCTCCTTCTGACCCTGTACACAATCACAAGGTAAGCTGACATGAGAGCAGGGAAAAACAGGGGTTCCTAATGGGGTAATGGCATAATGGTATCTTGCTTTGATCAGAAAGGTGTACTAGGCATTGCTGGCCCTGGGAGCATTGAGTGCCAAATGCTGCTAGATACTAAGTGAATACACTGTGTGCCATCTGGGACATGGGCTTTAGGAAAGGGGACACTGAGCTGGTGTAAGCTGCTACCGTGGTGTTGCTGAAGTCCTGGGGCAGGTAAAGTTTACACTGGCTGATGATCTGCCCAGGTTCATTATGGTGGAGGGGATGTCTAGGATTTCATTTTCTATGGTACTTTCACCATACCCGTCTCCTTTTCCCCTTAAGAGTCAGTCAAAACAAAGCCCATTTTAGAAGACATGAATGTAGAAAATGTGAAACATAAGGATCTTTTACAAAGCGTCTTTTACAGTGCTGGGGACATAAAACAGGGCAGTGGAAGATAAGCCATTATGTATGTTGAGGAAGTCTAAGAATAAAGATTATAGGCAAACAGTCTACCTTTCTTTACAAGGCCTTGATTTACATCCCTGAAATCTCAAATTTAGCTATTACAATGAAGTCCTGTTGCACACAGAGCTGCCTTTTTATCACCACTTAAAATCTAATTAATCCGTATTGAAGCACAAAGATTTCTGTTGTGTTTTAGGGTGAGGGGTCATAGAGCCCTCTTTGTTCATCCTCAGGCTTGTAATCATCAGGCATTGGGATATAATTTTACCAAGCAAATTGGAAGGTAACAGATCAAATCCTTATCAGAAAGCCTAACTCATGGTTTAGTGAAGTCCTTCGTCCTTTATGTGAAACTTTATATTCATGAAGAACAAAAAAGTGTTTCAGAGCTTGCAAAGGGTTAATAGCAAGGGCTTATATTTGGGGCAGCAGAGACCTAAAATCATCATAGCTTCCACCATCACTCAAGGTAGCAGTTGGTACAGAACTGCTGGGGCGACCTTTCTCCTCAAGCTTTCAGAACTCTGCTCTTATCATGGCCTTAGTCCATCAACCAGTGATGCAATTAAGTGGCATATTGGTCTCTCTGTTGGGATGGGTCCTGTCCTGTCTCACCACCTATCTACCCCAGTGGAAAAATCTTAACTTGGAACTAAATGAACTGGAGATCTGGACTATGGGACTCTGGCAAGCTTGTGTTGTCCAGGAAGAAGGCGGAATGCAATGCAAGGACTTCGATTCTTTCCTGGCTTTGCCTCCAGAGCTCAGGATTTCTAGGATTTTGATGTTTTTTTCCAATGGATCGGGGCTTTTGGGCCTCTTGCTCTCGGGATTTGGGTTGGACTGTTTGAAAATTGGTGAAAGACAACAGGAACAAAAGAAACGATTGTTACTGTTTGGAGGAATGCTCTTCTGGATATCGGGGATTACAGCTATTGTCCCAGTTTCCTGGGTTGCCCATTCCACTGTCCGGGAATTTTGGGATGAGAATATACCAGATATTGTTCCCAGGTGGGATTTTGGGGAAGCATTGTTTGTTGGCTGGCTTGCTGGGTTTTGTCTTGTATTAGGAGGATCCCTACTTAATTGCACAATCTGTTCTACTGAAGTCCATCCGTCTTCGGTCCATTATGCAGTAGCAGAACAGCAGGATCAGTGTCAACACTTGGAAACTGAAACTAGGCCTTAAAACGGAAGGTTTCAAGCAGTACAGAAATACTGCCCTATCTTTTCCAAACCCTACTGCAAGCCAGAAGCTTGTTCCGGTAGTAATTCAAAGGACTCTTTGTTACCTAGCTGATTTCCTAAATTTATGTCTGTTTTCTCCATAAACTGGTATTGGAAGGTGGTGTGTTTTCTCACCTGTGGAACTGCTTAAAACTCTTTTGCAGCAAAATGGTGAAGTTTTCAGAGACTGCACAAAAAAGGTGCTTTTGCTTTCTTAACTGCACTGTAAAATCCTGAAAAATGAATACTCACATTCTCTTACAGCTTGGATTTTAACCAAAATGTGCATCCTTTTTTATGTAACCAATGAAATAAGCCCCAAAGTTTGACTCCCTTTTGCAATTTTCTACTTGACTGATGCAGTGACGTATGAACTTGGAGGAGATTTCCTATCCTAAACAGTCTGAATACCTGAATTGCATCAAACGGTTTTTCTGGGCTTTTGGAAATAGGCTTCTGCAATTGTAGCAAGCTTTGCAACTGTCTTTTTGTGCATGGGGTGTGATGGTGTGGGTGCTTAGACCGAGCAAGCTGTGTTTTCCTAGTCTGCCACATTAAACTGCCCATTCAAGTTATTCTAAGTGCTCCTGGCACCTGCATATTTTATACACAAAAAGAGACTGCGAAATGCTGCTTTAAAAACTAGCGTAGCTATCTTCCTCTGACACAGGTCTTGAGTCATTATGCATCCTATCCAAGGTCCCTTAAGTTCCATTCACTCATGTTTGGAACATGTTGCTGTGTATTTGACTTTAAACATATGACATTTAACTGGCCACAAAGCAGAGAGTGTCATTTGCTCTAAGTGGAAGTGCATCAATGTGGTATTAAAACTTAAAAACAAACTGGGAGATGCCAAAATTAGCAGACTGCTGTAATGCTTTAGTTGATTGATGGAAAACCAAGTATATGCTTTTCTTAAAAAAACAACCCAAAAACTAATGAAAAGTGAGCCCAGCTGTGGCCACACCCTTTGCTACTGGTTTACCACTCCACCTCCCAGTCCCCCAAACACTGCACTTGGAACCAGGCAACACAAAGCAGGAGGGAGGGGAGGAGTACTTCATAGAGCATTGTTTTAACTGTGCTTACGGATGACAGAGCATGACAATGGAGCTGAGCAGTGCCTGCAAATGCCAATGGTTTGGTGCTTCTGTGACTGCAAAAAAATGAACTGGGAAAGTAGACACAGGCTACTGTTAGCTGGATTTCTCTTGTCTGTGCTAGGGTGGATTTTAACTGCTACCTGTAACAAGGCTGGAAAAATCTCAAGTTAGACATAAAAGCACCGGAGCTTTGGAGCATGAGACTCTGGCAAATGATGTAGGAACTCAGTCTAAAAATTTTTATTCTTTCTTAGAATTCAAGATTTCCATGATTTTAGTAGCTACATCAAATAGACTAGAACTTCTGAGCCTTGTGATCTCTGGTCCTGGTTTGGACTGCCTAGAGATGGAGAATACAAAGCAGCAGATAAAAAAAGCTGTTACTTTTTGGAGGAATACTCCAGGTGATGACTGGAGACCCTGTCCCTTGCTTACACTATAATCCAGGAGATTTGGAATGACAATATCCCAAAGATTCTGCCCAGATGGGAAATAGGGAATGCACTGTTCAGTGATTGGGTTGGTGGATTTTTCTGATTCTAGGGGGATCCTCTCCATAATTTGCTTATCATCTGATCGTCACTTAAGAGAGCAGCAGCAATGGCAGATATACAAGATGTCCATCAGCATCTGAAAATTGGAAATAGAAGGCTTAAAAAAGGACAGACACCAGGTTTTCTGACTTCTTGCTTGTGTTACAGTAAGAGAGAAAGACCTGCTGAACAAACAAGTTACTGTTTACAAGATTGGGGGTGAGATTCTTTCTTACCGAGTAGCTCCTTTAATCACTACTTACTTCCACTTTTAATTACATGAATTGATGAGCTATGGCAATCTAAGCCACCGCTGTATTTCTCCCAAGTCTGATCAATGGCAGACTTTGTTTTTGTTGTATGACTTGGGGGAGTGAGTATAAAAATTTTAATCTCTAGGCCTGCATGGAGACTTGACTATATTTTAAATGGTAGAACTCCTACTGGGGCTACTTTAAACAAAATATTTTTTACAAAATAATCTTAGTTGAAGTCTGAAAGAGTTTGTAGCACCAGTTCAATGTGCATTACAAAAACCTAATGCAGTACAACCTTGAATGAAGTGTGCTGGGCCTGTATCATTTACAGTAAACTAAATGTTCTCAGACATAATGTCCCATAATGCAAGATTCTCCATCGTGAGAGAGAGAGAGAGAGAGAGAGAGAGAGAGAGAGATTGAGAGTATGACCACCTCTATCCCTACCCAATCTCTCTCTAAAGAAACGAGTATATCTGGGCAATAAAGAGATTGTCTAGGAGAGACTCAACCATGTTCATTGCTGGTGCAGTTTTTCCTTCATGAATGTAAAGAACAACTTCAAGTATATGAATTAGTTTCCATGTAACTTATCCTTAGAACTGTCAGTGATTGATGTGAACTTTCTATAAATTGCCATGATTTTACATTGACAAAGCTGTAACAGCCATCTGTTTCTGCTAAGACCATATAGAGATAGAACAGCAATAGAAGGATTAAATAAAACACTGGTCTGGAAAAGAGCTTTGTTAAAAAAAAAATGTATTTTCCAATCACTGAAACACATGAAAAGTGCAGAGACAAGTTAATCTATGTAATGTACTTGCATACTCTTACAGACAAAATTAGAACAGAAACACATTCAGAATATAACCTGATTAAATATTTAGTTCAGTCCTGAGCATTTGATATTTAATACAGTATAAACATAGCAATAGTAAAAAGAAAAATAATCTTAAAATCATTTGATTTGTGTTCTATTACAATTTCTGCTAAACTTTGCTCATTTGGCTAAATATTCTTGTACAAGTAATATTTACATTTTGATATATGCAACTGCAGTGACATTGGTACCTGGCAATAGAACTAATTACATTCGTTATACCCTGCTGTGCAGGGCAAATTTCACTTCAAGAGTAATATTTATCACTTTAAACTGATGGGAGTTTATTTGTAGCTTATTCTATTGAGTGTTTCAAGTGTGACATGTTGAATTAGTAAAAAAACCCCAAACTCCAAACCCAGAATTGTTAAAAGCTGCCGATAAATATGTACAACTTTACCAATCTGGAAAATGAAGAGCATGAATATGTCTAAGTCTCTCATTTTTAAAGGAATTTTGTAAGCTGAAGCCAGCAATACTTAAGTTTTGACTTCACCTTATGCTTACAAATCAGACAATAATACTTTTTTTTGAAAATTATTCAACATTTGAGAAAAACCAGCTAACTGGACTAAAATTTAGACACCTCTAAGTATTTTTCAGAATAGCATCTTTAATGACAAATATTTTTATGGCCAGAACTGAACTATATTAAACAGAACATAAATAAGACTGTAAATAAATAAAAGAAAAATCATAAAGTAGACCTCTAAACATCATTCTACAAACACCTTATATAATCAAATTGAGAAGTTGAAACTGTCAACCTTCATTTCACCTCTACATTAAATAATTCCAGATTTTTTTTTTAATTGACCTTTCAAACATGAATGTTATCTCAAATCCAAGACACAAAAAACAAATGGGGCATTCATAAAGGATGTTCAATCAGTCATCTTGCTCAAAATAGCATGTTTAGCTTTATATTTCAGTGAACTCGTGTATTTGTGCATAAGAAAACCCTTGGGTGTTACACAGACCTGTCATCACAGAATTGTCACTTTGAATCTAAGACAGCTGCTACCATATTGTGGTTATATTGTTTCCATTTGCTCAACAAGTAATTATAGCATTTCTGAAAGATGAAGTCCATGCAATGTGGCTTGTTGCTTGGGGAAGAAAACTGTAGCCAGTGAATGAAATACATCTGAGTGCAACATACTCTGCAATATCCACCTACTCCCGTGGTACCCATGGAAGATGACCCCAACTGCTTTACCAAGACAGGACTGCTTGAACATCCAATGTTCTGAACTTCTAACAGAGGGCATCCAAGTTGCCTTCTGATGAAGCAGCCTGCTAGGAAGAAACATGTAAGACATATTTGAAACAAGCTGTTCACATCTATTCATTAAACTTGTGCACCCCCAACTGCATACAGGGTCAAATGTATATTTTAAGAATTGTTATTTATTGTCCTGAAATTTGTGCAGACTTCTAGTCAGAAGCTTTTCTTTTTCAGAAAGGGTTTACCTTACCAACAGGATATCTGAGTTAGCATGTGAGAGATTTTTTTCTGGTACAAATCCTTTAATGAAGCATCTTAAGATCTGTAAACCTAGCATGCTCCTTCGTGTATTCCTAGCTGGCAATCAGACAGCCCCCTAGGACAAACGATTAACAGAGAGAAACTTTCATTTTTAAGTGCATGGTGGGTATAACTATTTCAATTTCAATGTTGGTATTATGAATTTGACTCATCCTGTTCAGAAAGCAGCTGCCCCTTTTGGTAGTCTCAAAGTAAGTTTTAGGGTTACTTGTCTGCCTTGCCTTTCTCACTCTCCCGCAGATGCAAGAAACCTTTTAGTGCAGGTTAAAGTACTGTACATTCACAAAACTAAACTCTGAACTCTGTGTCTTCCTACAAAGTATTAAAAAACAAAGCAAGAAGAAATTTATTTTCAGAAACAAAATTACAACATGGGTGATGAATCTAATCAGCAGCTGTGGTGAGACAGCCTGGATGTTTTGGACCGGCGCTTAGGCTTATGATTAACTTTAAACTATAAAAGTTACACTCCTGTACAAAAGTATTGCATGGCAGAACAGCCACCTTCACAGTCTGCTCACATGAAAATAGTGAAAAGATAAACAATTGTCTGTTGAACATAATTTTTCTCAACACAGTGCAGTTCAACAGGATACATGCTTAGTACTGTCTTTGTTCCATCTTTACAAAATAAAACACAGATGTGATACGCACAAACTGTACAAAATCAGCATCAGTATACCAAAATTAATCTACTTTGGTTTTCTGTTTGTTGGGGTTTTTTGCCATTTTTTAAGCTTATAACAATTCAGTTCACTATATTTTACAAATAAACATATCAATAGTGAATGTAAAATAGAAGATCTTTGAAAGCACGTCACTGGAACTACAAAGCTCATCTGAAAAGAGATGAACAAGTAGAAAAACACTTCAATGAAAATGCATAATTATACATCATCAGCTGGAAGGGCTGGTATACTGATCTTTGCTCTTGTGAAGTATGCTATCTTCTCCCTGAAATTAGAAAAGAAAACAAGGGATTTTTTTACCATTTTTTCCATGACTGCAATGTCATCTGTTGTAGAGTTGCTAAGGTTAGAGCATAGTTCTTTAAAACACAGGTTTGGAGAATTTATTTATAACAAATGTGCCATTTTGACCCAATTATCTTCTTAAGCAGATTTATGTAAAAAGCACTTCCAATGTTGAAAGAGAAAACATACTGGTATTTCTTCAATAACTGCAATGATAAGACTGAAGTATTGCTCCAGTCACTGAATTTCCTATGATATTTTCAGTGGGGGGGGGGGGATGGTGAGAAGGTAAAATAAATCATTTTATCCTGACATAGGAAAAGGGCAAGGGGGGGAATAGTTGTGTCTGGGCAAGACACAGAGAAAAAGAATTGTCAACCCATTCTCCAGTTGCTTCCCCTGTGCTGTTACCGTTTCTGTCACCTATGAACTGAGACATTACTGAAGCATAACACGTTTACATAGGCTTGCCTACCAGCAGGCTAGAAAGCAGAAGAGAAGTATTGGGGACTTAAAAATTCAATCTCAGAAGAGTCTTTTTGAGAGCTTTAAAAATGTCTCTCTGTGATTAGTCTGAGGCCACAGCACTGTAACAAGTCCAACTAGCAGGGCATGTACAATTCAGCCTCAGGAGGTAAGTATTTATCCAGCAAACTAAACCGTGTTTTCCACTGGTGAAGTTTGAGTTCCCATGAAAAACAGTATCTCACAGCAAAATCAGCTTAAACTGGCTTTCTCTTCCTAGTTGTGTGGTGATTAGAAAATAAAGGACAATGGAGCCTTTCAATATCCTTCTTGCAGGGGAATGGTGTTTTGAGCAGTATTACATGTTTCTGTAAGTTTAGGCAGCACTCTGTTTCACATGGTGACTGTTAAATGACCAGCACTGACCAAATGCCTTTCTCAAGACATGCACAGAAAGTGAAATCTTCAAGATGCTCTTAATTTCAAACTGAAAATAAATAACTCAGCTGTAACACTTCTTTGCTGAGGGACCCCTTTCCTTTCTCTCTTGCTTTGATTCTGCATCAATTACAGCTATGGTTTGCATACATGCTGCCTCACAGGCCCCTACTTGCTTATGGAGTTCTCCAACTGCTCACAAAAGATGATTTAAAAAAAGGAGAAAAAGTCTCACATTTATTAGTAGATGATTTAAATTTCCTGTAAGGGAATCCAAAATTCAAACTTCAGAAATGTGTATTAACTGACAAAACAAACCAAATTAATTTGCAGTACTCTTTCTATGTGCAAGAGCAAGCACTGTATTTTTCAATCAATAGAGTTATATTTATTTTTATACAGAAGTGTGGCCTCCAGGCTGCAAGCCCTGCCACTTACTGGCCAGCCTTTTAGGAATCTAGACCAGTCAGAAATAAGGTTTAAAATAACAAGTGTTCATTGTGGCTTATGCTAAGCAAGAACACTTCATTAATTGCTTCAATATGTTTCGCAACCAAAAGGAGAAGGGAAATAAAACAGAGGAGGGATTCAAGATCTTCCTTGAAGACTTCTCCCTAAGTCTTCAAGGCACAAGTAGTGGTTAATGAGTTTCCTGATGAGCTGTATCCTGTCCTGCTTCTCTTTGAGCAGCGATTTGTTTCAGGCCCCTGCCATTGCTGGAAGAGCTCCCATGACTTAAAGCCCACTGTCAGCCTGCTGTGGGTGAGGTGAGCCACAGCAACAGTCCCACACGTGCCTGCCTACAGCAGGTGTCACACAGGGCTCTGACACTCCACGCTGCTTCCTCACCACACTCTGAACTGCCACAGGAGCAGGTCACCAAGGCCTGGTCCTCTGAAACTCCAACTTAGAGCCATGTTAGAAATGTGTGATGTTTCTGGCAAGTCAAAGCCACGTGGACTTTTTACTAATACTGAGTAGTACTCAGTACTAGTACTGAGTATACCTAGAAATAGTTCATGTTATTCACTACATTAAAAAGAGCATGAAAAGCAGAAGAAGCCGCACCTGAATGACTGCACCTGCAGTGGCACTTTCTGGCTCTGCTCCCGTAGCCGGCACACATCCTTAGAAGCTTTCCTCATCAATTTCTCAGCACTTAAACCTTGTTTCTGCTCTTCTTTTGACTGTTCAGCCTGTATCAAGAAAAACAACTGTATTCTGCTGATAATGAACAACTACTCATTTCAAAGAAGTGAGAGATGCTTCTGCGTCAAGCAAAACACTTGGCAGTGTCAGGTTTACTGTTGGACTCAATAATACTAAAGGTCTTTTCCTGCCTAAATGAATCTATGATAATCTCTATATAAAAGGTGAGCAATATAAAAGACTGACATCACATGTCAGTAATGAGGCTTTTCCTAAAAGAATAAATAAAGCAAATTCCATGCCATCACAGGTGGCTACTAGGTTTATAAATTCTGGTATTTCTTAAGGCTGCAGTTAGACAATACCTAAATTTGTATGAACACATGTTGTCTATCCAAGTATCTTTTTAGAACTGGGAACCTCTGATTCTCTTCTCATATAAAATACTTTTACTTCCTGATGAAAGCTCTCAGGAGAGTTGCCTATACCTACTCAAAAGTGACTGACAGAAAAAATAGGGAAGGCGTGCTCTCAAAATATGCTTTCAAGTTTTGTTGACTGTTAGCAAGGAACATCAACTTTCATGCCTTTATTCATGACATGGCACCTATTTTGCACGTGAGACTCACTTATTTCATTTGCATTGTAGAGGTGTAAAAGCCAAGGCAAGTGAACAGAACACCAGTGGTAACAAGAGATCAAAGGTCTTTTGTGAACAATGTTGAACAGCTACATACCCCACAGTAAGTTACTGAATTTCTGCACCTCAGTATTGCTGGCTCTATTATGTCTTTACTAAGCATCCAACAGGATAGCTGAAGCTATGCCATCCACCATTTCAGCAACAAGGCTGCTATTAATAGCTGTGCTTTTGCTTTAAAAACCTTTAATCAAGGGTTTCTAAATAGCCAATAATTTGAACAGCAGCTCTTTTTAGGTGGGCAGTCACCTGGAATTCTTAGACAGATGACCCCCATTCATACACAGGTGAGTTCAGTAACAAATGCATTGTATGGGCAGTGCTTTTATTTTGAGACTGCAGGGGCTGTCATACAAATGTTATTTATTGTATTTTGAATTTTGTCAGCCATCAAAATTCAATAGAAGCAGTTCACATTCTTGAACAACTATAAAGTTGTAGAGAGTTTAAATTTTGATTCTTTAGAGACTTGAAAATGCTGCTCATTACCTCAATTAAAATACATTTGCAAGCCCGAAACAGTGATCTTCAAAGCTGGTTTATAACTTAGGAGTTCACATCCCAGTTCTGAATTCAACCCAGTAGACTCCTAAACAACAAAACCAACTAATTCAAAAGAGCTAGTCCATACTATCAGTTTCATACAGGGTAGTTATAAGAAAGCTGCTCACAGCAGGACAGTGGTACCCTCTGTCTGTTGAAACACACTCTGGTTTCTACATGAAAGTATTTTACATGAAAGAGCACCACCCTTTCAAAAACTCACTCAAAATCCACTCAGCTTGTACTGCAGTTAACTCCTTCAGTCCCCAACTCCAAAATAGCTATGATTTTAAAATGAAATTAACCGATAAATATTCTTTTCTTTATTAGTTAGTGAACATAAATTTGCAACGTACAACTGGTAATGTCTTAATTAATTTTGCATATGTCATCGGCCATATGTTTTACCAGCTCCCCTAATTAATATTTAGCATCAAAGCACTAAGCATACAATACTTCAAAATTTTCTAATTTTATCCTTTCCCTAAGTATATGTGAGATTCTTATGATTACTGCATTTCAGATTTAAGAGTAAATCTCTATCTGGGCTTAGCTTAAGCTTGTTTAAGATGACCAAGAAGAAACTCTATCAAAATTAGAGCTGAAAATGCTATTTCCTGTCTTGTTCTTTTGGGGTTTTTGTATAGAAGAAACCGAATCTGAAGAAAAACTAACTGTGCTAAAGACCAAATCACTGGGACAAGGACATGATTATTGCTATTAATGACACAATTACGTATTACCTCTACATAGAAGATGTACTAAAAAGAAATAAAGAAGATATTTACAGGAATCTTTTTTGTATATAATCTTTTTTGTATATTTCAGAGGACACTAGGTGTCTGAAAACTTACTTGTGTGAGGATTTAAAACTAAAACTTTTAAATACTGCATGATTTCTTACAAACATCCAATCTAAACAACAGAAAATGCTTCTGGTGCACAGAATTACCTCTGTTTTCTGATCTGCAGGTATTAGTGGGCATTACATACTTGCTGCACTTAGGAAGGTGTGGAAGGAATGGGTGAGAAGGTACGGAGTCTGTGGTTTGGCTTCAAGCAGAGTAACTGTGTGCTAGCAAGCAGCCACTGATATTCAACATCCCCCACATCTGTGGTTTCATTTTTCACTTGAGACTTTCTCAATTTCTCTGGCGTTTCCAGCTGCTGCATTAGTCTGTGCTATTATAATGCCTGCAGGATCTAAGAAATAATCTATGACAATGTTCTCTAGGCTGCTGTGTTTTGCTAACCCAAGGGGAAACAGTGACAACACAGTACAGTGCTCTCAGGGTTGTTTTGCTCTGCAGGGGAAGGCTGCAATGATTTTAAGGGTAGAAATATTTCTAAAAACTTTGTAAGTACTCTTCAAAGAGGCAGAGTGACTGTGATCATTGTTCTGACTTTTACCTTGGAAAGGAGGACTTAAATGCTGTGCTACTGCCTGCATACATTTTAAGAATGTGTATTATTAGTCTTATTCATCACCAGTGTGTGTAATGGTGTTGATCACTGACACCAGCCATACAAAATGTAACAAACCTACATCCTGCCTTGAAAGACCAGCTGAAATAAAGCACAAATCCAAAGGATTCATAATATGAAATGTTGTATGGGAATACATTGTTCTAGAGGGAGTAGCTTTTGAATGGGACTAATTTTAAATGAAACACTCACAAATTACAATTTCTATCCTGCATCCAGCATTAGATATAAACTATTAACTTCTAAATAAATTTAGCTATGCTTCTTTTCTATAAGCTACAATTCTTATGGGTTAAAACTTAGATGGAATTCATATAATGAATTCAAATGGTAAAAACCAACACAGTTACAGTAAGTTTAAACACTGCACTGTCTTCCCCCATTTTGCCCGAGGGTTTTTCAGAACACTCATCAATGTTCACCCTAAACTCTGCTGGTGTTTTATAGTCATTTTAGTACTCCACTACCTATAGCCAACAGCAGATGCCAAAAGAGGTATTAGAAGACACAACAGGACATAAATGTAGAATTTGGAGAACATACTGGGGAAAAGTTTTGTTTCCTAATGTATCAGTCAAGGACTTCTTAAAATATGTGGTATCATTACATGCATTTTTCTACCATGAATTTAGCAAATCAATAAATTAATAATTTTTTGATCCAATGCAAACTTGCAGCACTTTCTGTTGAATACATTTTTACAGTTTCTGAATGTCGTGCTATGTTTGCTTGCATTTAACCTGCCATCTGTTCAATTCTCTACTTCTTGGAGAATAAAAGACCATGATTAATTGCTCTCTTCCACCTCACTCATGGTTGTGTGGACCTCAATTGTAGCTACTTAGCCATTCCTAACACAGAAGTTGTTTTCTCCCTTGACCATCCTTGTTGACCCTCTGTAGTTTTATCATCAACTTTAAAAAAGGAAAACAAAAAATAAACTTTGTTTATGTTACAGGCATAATAGTATTTAGATGTTAAAGCAATGATTTGTTTTGTTCCAAGAATTTTCCTTAGCAATTCCTGTCTTATTTGCTTTTTGACATCTGCTGATCCTGTGATGTTTTTGCCTCTTATATGTGGAGAATCTCATTCCTAACATCTAATTTAGAGCTCAGCTTTGTATATGTAAATATTAGGATCACCCTTTTCTCTTCTACACAAGGCTATTTACTGACATTTAGCTTTAAAAAAAACAAAACAACAAAACCAACAACTATTGCTTACATATGAGGAGGGCCTCTGCACCTTGTTAAAACTTTCCATTTTCACTACTCTAAATAACCTGGTGTATCAAAACACTAATCTCTATCAACCATAAAGAGCTAAGGAGCACAGATCCCTCCTGGCTGTCACAACCTCCCCTCGTTGAAATGTTCCTTGACTGACTTGGATGAGAAGTGGGCTCCAGAAGGCATCTACTCCAACCTCCTGCTCACAGTAGGTGATGCCAGAGCTGAGTAGTCAGGGTCTCGACCAGTTAGGTTCAGAACACCTCCAACTGTGCAGGCTGCATGGGTTTGTTTTGTTCTTTTTTCTTGGCTGGGTTTTTAACTCCCCCAACAACCTCTCCAGGGCCCTATTCCAGTCACCATAATGATTTAAAAAACCAAACAACCTCCCCAAAACATAACAAAACCCCTAAAACATCTAACTTTTTAATGTATCTTTGGAATTTTCCATATTCCAACTTCTCACTGTTGTATCTCATTCTTCTATCCTGTTTCTTGTCTTTTAATCACATGGGGGCATCCCACTACCTTATGGCAGTGCATATAGACTTGTATTGTTCTAGCGACCATCACGTAGAGAATAGAATTTGGCTTTCCTTTGCCAAAACTAGAACGAGTATGCCCTGCATAAAGAACTAAGCCACTATGCCTTTTCCCTATGTCCCTATCACTCTAAATAGTGGTAATTGCTCCTTCTTCTACCTGTTACAAGCATCTTTTGGCTTCAAGTTCTGTGCAGACTGCAAAGCAACTGATGCTGAAGGACAGAAAGCGCATGCAAGGCTGTAAAAGCAGGGCTAGGATATAAGAATTCTAAATTAACTTTCAAGTAAATGCTTTTTCACTACACCAACCACAACTATTACTCCGAATAACAGAGCTTCTGATGTGACTTGCTGAAGTATTTAGAGGGCACTAGGAAAACGTTACCTCAAATTCTACGTTTAATGTTGTAGTATTGATCAATAAAGATCAATAAACAGGTTACACTGTGTAATTCAGAGATGTAATTAGTCAAATGTGAGCTTCTGTAAAAATATTTAAACTGATCAACCAAATTCTTTAACAAATTCATAGCAAGGATAGGGACATATTTATTCACACATATCTCAATGCTGCTCACCTGTTTTTCAGCTAGTTTCCAGAGTTTCTGGAAACGTTCATCCTCTAGCACACACAGAGGAAGGTCTGCCTCTCCTCTACCTTTCCTTTCCTCAAGCTTTTGTTTAAGGTCCCTCAAGGCCTGAAGCTCATCATTCAGGCGACTCTGTCTTGTGCGCGATGCCTGGAGGTCCAGCTCCAAGTCCAGGGAAGTGCGCGCGGGGCACTCCTGCGCAGCTCTTCGCATGATCGGATGGCAAACAGGCTGAGTCGTTTGGGAGACAGAACAGTAAAAGTTATAACCTAGAGATGCTGGTGGAGGGTTTGACTACTACAGTCAGAAAAGCTCAAATATTTTTTAACCAGTCCTTTTTTCTAAAGCCAAAAAATTCACCTATCCTGGAATTTTTCTTTAGTCACTAGCTAAAAGTAAATGCTCCAACCAAGTGCACAATATTTACAGGTAAATTTATTTACAGGTATATTTACAGGTTAAAACCAAAAACACCCATTCTGATCCCTGGGATGATACTGCCAGGAGACACAACACTACACAGAATTCCCCACAGATTTCAACTACATTATTTATTTTGTAAATATTTGCTTTTTCAAGGCCTAACCAAACACACAATGTTACAGACCCTGTAAACATGCATTTCTTCAGCATATTTCACATTATTTACTGTCCTTTCACAGTGACTTTTTGCATGAGTAAGTCAGGTAAGAGAAGCCATCTCAGGCTACTCAGTATCCCAACCTATTCTTTCTTATGCAAAATGTAATCCTGCTACCCAGTAACAAGGCTTCCAAAGGACTGTTTTTCTAGTTCCAATTAAGACTAAAATATAACTCTCTAAATTTATGTAAGAATTAATTTCATGTAAGAGAAATAGAATCTTACTCTTGTCTTTCAATCCTTTTGCTACTTGAATACTTTTGGTGAAGAGTAAATTCCCTTTAAAATGACATCTAAATCCTTGAAATCTTCACCAAAATTCACTCAAGATGTACTTTGCTGGTGTTGACTTTTGTGCAGCATAGGCCATCTTGTGTCATTTTGTAATACGCAGGTTCTTTAACCCTGACCCCTTTGACAGTAACTCAAGTACAACAATAAGCTCAAGTTCAACAACAAATGCCATGGTGCTGAGCATCAGGGTCTTGCTGCTGGCTTCAGCCACAGCTAAAACAACAGAGGCTTCATTGGAGGGAGGAAAACATTGGACTGAGACCACTATGTTGAGATTTCAACATGAAACTACAGGACATAATTGTGGTACTTGTATTGCTTTTGCTGAAATACTTGAAATAAAGCACATCCCTTTATGTCATTTGGGATTCCTACTCTCCCCATACTTTGTTTTAAGCCATGTGCAGGTAACACAGCACATACCTGTTTGACTCTCAGGCTCCGTCGTTCCATGGCATTTCTCACAAAGAGAGACCTCTTGGCTAGTGTGGAACTGTCACTGTCACTGCGATTCAACTGTCAAAATGTACAGAACAAACAGGTAGAAAACACCTTCATATGCAAATACACCAGCACTGGTAGAACCAGTCAGGGAACCTCAGCGCTTATATACACATGGGTCATATTCTTAGTATAAAGTTAACAAGTTTGCAACTAGAGTAAGCATCTACTCTAAAATTCTAATCCTACACCAAGACAGCCATTGATCTTACTGAATGAATAGCAAGTAGACTCTTTAGGAATGCAAGGAAGGTAACTATGGTTGTTAAGTACTGACAAATCATTGTCTGGCTGCAGATACAAACTATGGAGTTCACTTACCTGGGGCAGGCTTTTGACAAATTTACTACAGGGAAGGTAAATCACTGTAGACATGCACCTGTCCAACAAGCAGTATTTTTGTATTGTTATTAATTGTAACTAGCAAAGGTGCGCCCACAGCTTCCTTTGGAAGCACTTCCTGCTTCTTAAAATTATGCGCCACAGCTTGGCAGTAGCTTCTTTGTAACTTTAGCATTATTTCATACACATCACTGCAGAATGATTGTTAGGTACATCAGCATCTAACAGGTGGTAACCTCCAGGGAAAACAGAAGCATCTTGCTGCAGAATATGTATTTCACCTCTTCAGGAAAGGACAAAAAAAGGAATCATTCTGCTAGCATTTCAGTAAGCAAAGCCAGGGCCCTAAAGTGTGCTTACGCAGGACTGACTGGGAGATGGGGGTCAGAAATACAATCACTTGAAATACAAGTACACCTCTCAAGAGACAAATCTGTCTTTTCACCATGAACCACTACTGGGAGCTCACTCCTGGATACAGAGAGGCAGCCATCATCACTAATGTTCTTTAGGCACTTTTCAAGGGACATTTTCCAAAGCACCATCAGACTTTGGTTCTGTCCATTAGGCCTCAAAGATCTCTGTGTTTTCTGCAACATCATATGAGAGTAGGTGCTCTTTTAAAGCCAGACCATCTCTTCTGATGAGAGAGCAGCTGGCACTTCACCACTGTGTATCCAACAGATGCTTTCCTCTCGTACAGCACCATAAAGCAAGGAAGACTGGAGATGCCTGTGGTGCAAGCTGGGGATAGGGACTCGGAAGACCCCAGCTGTTCAGGCCTCTCTGTAAACTTGGATGCAGCTCCAGTGCCCACTCTGGAGCCCCCAGCAGTGGGCAACAAGTGTTTCTGACATTGTAAAAGGTTCATCTGCAAACGTGTTCTTTTCACAAGGAACTTTGCTTCCAGGCAATACTATACACAATGAAAAACAGAATGGTTTATTCAAGGTAAGTTTTTTTTGGATTCTGGCTCTTGGCAGCAGTTATGTAGCATGTATCTAAGCTATAAAAACCCAATACTTTTCCAGATGCAAAAACCTCAGGAGTTTACACTAACTAAATGACTGAAGCAACTAGCTTTACTTCCTGTTGAAAACCTCCATAGGCAGCAAACTAAGTTGACTTTTTTTTTTTTTTGCCAATACTGCTAATTTCCATTTAGGAACTAAGTTCCAGCACAGGAATTAAGATGAAGGCTGGCTTCTGAATTCAGCCTAATGTATCCAAATTACGTAAAGATTGTTAGAAAACAGTCTGCTGTGTTTCATGGATATATGGAATAGTTATTTAAGTATGAAGATACTAACTATAGATTTTTTTTTTTTAGGCTAATGAGAATCACAGACAAGTAATGAACTTTAATGTTCCCAAAAAGTTAAGGCAACTGCCTCTAACTGAACTGGGGAATTAAAGCATAAATTGTTTTTATAAAAAAAAATATGTACTTGTATGAGTAACCTGTAAGAAACTAAAGATCAAAATAAACTGCCTTTTCTAGGGTATCTGTGATTAAAATCTATAGAGCTGGTAATCCATGCTTAAATCTTTAAACATGTGATTTTCACAGTTTAGCAGCAACAAGACTCGCCTTTAAATCTTTTTTTCTTTTTCCGTGCTACCATAGATCTAGAGAGACTGGAGAACTTAGCTGCCAAAGCCATGTTTAAAACCCAGCCCCAAGGCAGCACTCGCACATCTTTCAAAGATGCAATTACAGCAGGATTTGGGCTGCCTAGGTTTAAAACCAGTTGAGATACAAAGCAAGATTTAAAATTGATGACTGAGCTCTTTCCACACTGTTACCCTTAAATGGCTGCATTATTAAAATATGGTAATGCAATGGCATTTTACAGCAAATTCTATTTCATGTTGTAACAAATTGTTTTGCTGTGAGAGTGCTGGAGTTGCTGACGTGCAGGGAAACACACTTTTTGCAGACAGCCAGCACAGGCATCTGTGTTATTTCTCTCCAATAGGATGTATTTTTGCCCTAGTAGAGGTGTTTTGCAAGAGTATGCAACTCTGCTGAAAGTCAATTCTACTGTGCATCAGCTCAGATAGGGAAAGACTCTAGAGAAAGCACAGGCTCTGCCTCTCGCAGGGAAAATTGGTACATGACTCACTGTCATTAATGCTTCCTTCCCAAGAAGTTAAATGACTCTTTAGTTAATAGCTCTTCATTCCAAGTGTTTTTCCTCTTACCCTACAGATGTATTGGTTCCGCTCGCCTGGAGAGAAGGTTTGGGAGCGCACTATCATGCTGTTCCTGACAAAAGGACGCTGTCTGGAGCTCCAGCTGCCTCTGTCCTTGGGTCGGACTGGTGTGTTCTCGTTAAGCGACTCCTCAGTGTTAGTCTCTTTATCAACCTATGAAAAGGAATTTAATGTGTAAGACTTAGTATAACTAGATATATGCCACCAGGTAGTTTTTTGTGCCTTCAGATTTTACAAGCATTCTTGTCACCTTGCAGTGGATGGAAAAAGACCAGTGGCAAAAAGCACATGCATTTACAGAGAAGCTATTCTAAGAAATACAAAATTCCAAAGAGGCTTAAGATTGTGTGGAGAAGCTTTGAAGGTGCTCTTTGTAGCCAGTAAAGGCAAAGCTTTTGCAGAAAGGCCTTTGCTGCTCGGCAGATGGTTTGATGCAAATGCAGTGCAAGAAATGTTTTGCTTTGCTATTTGCAGACATTACAACTTTGGACATTTATATTTACTTTGGTATTTGCAGAAGAGCAAGGTTCTGCCATGCCAGAGATGGTGCCTGTGCACACTGAAAGGGGGCAGCTGGGAAAGTTACACTGCCCAGGTCCTTCCAGACTGCCATACATCCCCAAGCCTCAGCAGCAGGGCTGCTTTATGGCAATCTCCAGAGCTTCATGAATCTTGTGAATGAACCCAGGGAAAAGACACTGCTGGCTGCTGTCCCTCAGCACAGCCTGCTGCCTACTAGAGTGGCCCCACATGTGCTGGAGGGAGTCTCAAGTGCCCCCATCCCCATGGGTGATACAGCCTGTGCTTACTTCCATGCTGCAGTCATCCTGGCTGCTGGGCTAGACCAAGCTCTGCAGCAGCTAGAACATCCAATGTTACTGATGTGCACTGGGGCTTTTTCTTCAACTTGGGTAATTTAACAAGGTTCATGGTTTTCAAAGCGCAGCTGATAAATACAGTGACCTAAATAGCACAATGGCAACCCCGAGAGGATCTGGCATACAGAGATCTATGCTGTGGCCAGCTCTGAAGTGGAGTCTGCTGTCTTTCACTCATTGTCCAGGCCCACCCAACCCAGGCTTAGCAAAGCACTCATGTGTGTGTCTGACCTTCACATGTTGTCCTTGCTGTCTCCCCTTGCCGAGTTAGGGCTTTGATCTATATTCACTTGCTACCCAGCAGACTGTCAGTCCTTTTAATACCACAGCCTTAGCTCATTTGGCATCTTGCCACATTAATTGGAAGTTAATTACTGTTTCCAGCAAGTCCACCGAGATGTTAAACTTTGGTATTGTCACAAAGTTGAAGGAACAAGATGCCACTCTTTGTCTTTTTACCTCTGCTATTTTATAGAACTTGCGGGTTTAAAACATGCAACAGTATTTTTATTAAGATGCAGGAAGCTTCTAAAAATTTTATTTCTGAGAGTGTGCTACCACATCAGGCATATGTTTACTAAACATTTACTAAAAGTGCTTTCAAGAAAGTGGAATATAATTTAAAGACAACAGTTACCAAGAACATGGAATTAGAATTTGCTTTATGCAGTGTGTGGGTACAACAGTACCCTCAACATTTCAAAAGTATACATAGTTTTAATACATATTTTGCAATTTTCTGTTCATTAATCTTTTGTCCTTTTTTCTGCTAAGCCAGTTTTTGTATTTCACACCCTAAAATAAAGGGAAAAAATAAGGAAATCCCTGCATTGGTTTAAAGATCTTGACCCATGTCATGTGTTTCCCCCTGTTTAGCAGATGTACCTGAAGGAAAAAAGACAAAACAATAAAACAGATCTGCAGAAATATTTTAAATATGCACAAGCTGAAACTACTGAATTGCTCTTGTATTTTGAATATTCTCCATATGCAACAAAAAAGTGAAGATAGAGAGTCTTGGTTAATTGTACTGGACTTAAACATTCTGCCTATCATGTTTGTCCAATATGCTCTTCATAGCTCAGAAGTGAGCACACCGATTTTGTTACAAGTACAAATATATATACTGACAAGTGCTACAGCAAAGGCCACATCAAATTGTAAATGCATAGATAGAGCAGACTTCTATATTAATTGCTCAGAAATAGATTTTTAGACACAGTAAGATACTGCAGGAATGTGAATTTTAAGATATTCACCAGTGTTAGAGTTACAGCAGCTTGCTGGCTTTCTCGGGCCTCATGGCTGTTCTCTGTGTTCTTGTCTTCCTTCATTTCTGGTGCATCCACGAGTAACCCCATGTCATCCTTACAGTTGCTTTCTACTGCCAGCTTAATGCCATCTTCCTCTTCATCCACAATTTCATCAGAGGCCTCTGCGAGCACCTCTAGCCTGTGTGAACAGAAGTAGCCCAGGCTTATTCTGAAACTGAAAAAGCTCACCAGAGAAAGACACCAGAAAGCCCACACCTGCACCCATGTATGAGGTATGCATTTTCCTGACAGGGAAAACAACTATCATCCAAATGCTTCCACTAAGTTCATGTGAAAGCCCATTTCATTGCTGCCTCCAGCAAAACCCAGCAAGAACTACTACAGTTCACCTTCAAGGTCATTATGACAACACTGCACTATATTCAATAGCTGTAATGTTGATAATGTTGAAGGATTTTCATTATAGTAAGTTCATAAAAAAAAAATGCAGCTCTTGCCTTCCCCCCTAATAAAGCATGTATTTGCTTCTACACTGCAGCTAAGAAATTGCACAATAACAGAACTTGAACAACAATTTAGCAAGAAATCTGTTTCTTGGGAAAGCTCACAATTTCTTCAAAAACAAGACCATCAATGGAAGCACATCCACACTGACTTTGTCAGACAGCATCTCTCTTTTCAAATCCTATTACTTGCTTGTTACACTTAATGCAACTATTTTGCTACACTTCCAGTGGCTTCACAGCCCAAGTGGTTTCACAGGGAGATGTAAATGGAATGGAGGAGCATTGGCAGAAGGAGTTCATAGAGCAGCCAAGACACCCTAAAACTAAAAGAACGTGAATGAATTGACCATACAAGAGAACAAGACTTTACTGTAATTCCAGTGGTGGTGAGGCACTGCAACAGATTGTCCAGAGAAGCTGTGGATGTCCCATCCTTGGAAATGTTTAAGGCCAGGTTGAATGGGGTGTTGAGCAACCTGGTCTAGTGGAAGGTGTCCCTGCCCATGGCAGTGGTATTAGACTGGATGACCTTTAAAGATCCCTTCCAACCCATACCATTCTATGTGTCTATGATCTCCAAAAGTACAGCCCTTTCTTTTGTCTAAGAAAAGGAAGAATGAGCTGAATCATTCAGGCATGAACAGTGAGGAAGGAAAAGTGGCTTTACCAGTCTTCCTCAGAAGCCCTTTGCTCCTGGTCCTTCTCCTCATCTTCAGCCAGCTCTTGTTCTACTGCTTCCAGCTCAGCAGATGTCCTCTCCAGCAGAGCTGACACAGCATCCTGCTCACAAGGAAAAAGAAGATGAAACCAGAATTGAATGATACTTAACAGGTGAAAAAATGACAACTCTTCCAAGAGCTACATTACCCTACTGCTCCCTGATGTCAGCAGAAAAAATGACCCCCAGATCACAAAGATAAGGGGTTTGAATTGTCAGTGTATAGCACACTGAATGATTGTTTTTATGCAGAGTAAAGCTCAATGAAAAACAGTTGATTTTAAAAAGAAAATGCCATCAAATATGCTCCTGTCATCCTTCAATGTATTTTCTCATCTTCCCTCTCATACTTGTAATGTTCTTATGTGAAAAAATGGGGCTCTTCAAAGTTACATTTTCTATGCAGTAAATCAGAAAAGCTTATTTTACCAGACAAGTTAGTATGTTTTGCATAAACAGCATGTTCAATGCAATGGATTCAAATAGTTAATAAATAGCATTTTTTAATGTGTGCATGTGGAAATAAATGATACACTTAAGGAAGCTTTTCAATAACATTCTTTCTAAAAAGAAACACAGCTGAAGGTTTTCAAATTGGCAGTGCAATTTTCTATTCAGTAAAAAGCTTCTGCCCTATCCCCACTCCTGTCTGACACCCCATATAGGCCCTACTCACACAAAGCCACTTCAGACAAAAGTGCCTGCAAAACAGGGCCTTGGACCTTCAGAAGAGGGCAGTGCACACATTCAAATAACTACAATGCAACAGCACAACTGGCATCTGGCTTTTTTCTTGCTATCACAGTAATAGCCAACACATTGCTCACCAAGTCCAGGGAGTCCAATGACTGTGATTGCTTGCTTAACAGAAACATGTATTCATCATTTTGTTCCTTGGATTTTTTGCCAGGACTCTGCTTGCAAGGCAACAGCTTGTACCACAGAGTACAGGTCTCATCAGAAAGTGATAAATCTGCCAGGCTGACCTGAGTCCCAGCCTGGACAAAATAAGGAAAGGGAAGAAAATTATTTAAATTGGTTCTATTTCCTACAAAACAGCTGAAGTTCTACTGTACTTACAGTGCAAAACAGGCAGCACAAATTTGACACAAACCTGAATTCCCTTTTTAACTGTACAGTTTGCATTTCCCTCCCCAGTTAAAACAGACAAATAGAACTACAAGGAAAAGTCCTTCATACTGTCCATTCTGCCATCTCTTATTTCAGTCTTCAGAATTTCTCCCCACCCCCCACACCATGGTATTGCACACACCTGCTCTAGTGCATCCAGTAATGAAAACCTGTGCAGCACCAGCTTATGACACAGCAAGTGTCACATGATTTTTCAGCTCTCCCACCACAAAAATCATCCATGTGGCAAATATTGGATGACCTTGCTTGCTCAAACCAGGGAAGAAGGAGATGAAGAGCCAGTAAAAGAGATTAAGAAACCCTTTCATTTGGACAAGCACTGACATCCACTGAGTTGGTACTCTGGGAAAACTTCTGAAGTACTCATGTTTGGGCTGTGCCTTGGAGATTAAAATCCTCTGTTCTTTGGCAAAGCGTATTATCTCCACAGCTACTGGGCTGCACACAGAGCTCTTGCCAAGACTCTGGTCATGTTGTCCAGGGCTTTCTGCTGGGGGTGGTACTCCCAACTCTTTCATTTGATCTTGTGAATAACCCTTGTTTTCGTTGGGATGTTTTGTTGAGTCCTTTCTTCACCTTTGTATCCTGCCTGATGTTTCATTTTTGTTCTGTTTCCCTTCCCTTTTCTCAGGGGAAAACTCTTACATACTGAAAAAGGCCAACATATTCCCCAGGAACTAAGTTAACTTCTACATTATGAAAGTGAGGCTGTTTCACAGTAGTTGGAGCTGATGAACCCCAGCAGATTCCAGCATCTCTTCAGCATGTTGTAACTGAAAAAATCTCACCGTCCTACTAAAATCCCTCTCATGGTGAAAAACTAGACCTGAGTTGTACCAGACCATGCAAAGCAATTTGAAAGTAAATGAAGCATCACTGATTCGGTGATGACTACGATTAACAACAAAATTTAAAGTGACAGCTTCCAACGGACAGCTTCCAAAATTTAAAGTGACATCTATAAATGTCATGCCTTTTTATTATTTCAACAGATCATAAAGACCAAAAAGGTGTCCATCATATAATCTAAAAGAACGTCCAACACGTAATTTAGTTTGTTCTTTGTGACAAGTTGTGATAAGGAGGATTTGCTCTCTTTTTTTTTTCACTGTGGCTCTTCTTCAGCTTTTACTTTAAAACCTAGTGTTAAAGTAATGCTGCATTGAAGCTTATAGGGGTTTTATGTATAAAATGGCAAAGATGGAACATCAATCTGTAATTAGATTAAAGGGTTAAGGTAGTGTTAGAATTATCAAAACACCTTCCATGCAGGATTAGATTCTGTGTCAGGAGTTTCAGAGAAAGGCAGTATTCTAGGTGCTATAGCAACAACTACGTTATGCTTCAGACTTTGTCTCCAAGGGCTGTGGAATTTTAGCAGCCTTGACCATCAAAATAAGAGGCAACACTACAAACAAATGCATGCCAAAAAAGCACCAGAAATAAAACTGCATACCAAGCATTCTTCCCGACGACTTCTACTGACAGCACAAACATCTACTCTCAGTGTCTTCTGTAGCAGTGTTACTTGAGAAATGGCTACTCTGAATATCTCGTTGAATAAAACAGTTTCCATGGCAGGATGAACTTTGGTGCGGAACAGACAGCTGATATCAGTGGAGGATGGAAGGACTGCTACTCTAATATACCTGCCGGAAACAGAACAAAATCTTTACCTCTGTTGAAACTGGCACTTGCTGGTGATGCATGCGAGAAGTTCACCCCATCAGCTCAAGGACTGCATAGCAACACAATGGAACAGCAACTTATCAGTGGAGTGGAAAAGAGGTGACAAAGATGAGTCAGAAACTCCTCTTGTCCCTTGCAGAAACATTTCCCAAAAAGGAATTTTTGTGCCTGATAAGGTAGTAGCAAGCAAGGTAGCAGTTTCTGACTCTGTCCAAGTTTAGTACTGTAAACAATGAAGATCATGTCATAGATGAGAGGAAACAGGGCCTTAACAAAAATTGAAAAAAAGAAAAATTTACTCTTTTATAGATTTTCTGTATTCTTCTGCTAAATATTAGTTGACTTGGAAGGTCAGCTGAGGAAAGATTAGTTCAGAGAAGGAAGCATACTAGTAGATCAACCATTTGTTATTAACAAAAACAAACAGAAAAATCCAGCAAGCACCCAGGCCTCTATCCTTAATGCATCCTTTCCATACTCAGTGGCTTCCTGTTTATCCGACAATCAAATTTAAGGCATTGGGATACAAAAGGAAAGGAGCCAGCAAGAAAACCAATTTTTCAAAGGATTTATTATGTTTTAGTCCGATCTTGTTAAGCTTTTGAACAGTTTAAGGTAGTCTCACAGTCTGTCAAAAAGCTCACTCAAATACAAGAGTCCCCAAGGTGAGCTGTACTTATTTACACAGATTAGAATTTTGGATTAGAAATTCAGTGGTAACATATTCAGGCATTTCTGTTCATTTTCTACATATGACTTGCACTGTAATTTACTTTTGCATGTTGGTCCAATTTGACTCAAGAACTAATTTTTAACAGACCTCCAAGCTCCAGTTGTTAGGGATGGTGTATCTCAATGTGACTGTGCTTGTCCATTGTATTAAACTACCCCTTTCCTTTAAAAGCTCACTTAAAAGACAAATACTGCTTTAAATACCATTTTACATCAAAAAGACACATAAATGTAAAAAGACAACATTCTGAGCTGAAAGGATGCCAAAGTATCAAAAGAATGTTTTTAGTAACTACAGCATGGCTGTTTTGCGCCCACAAAGCTACAGAATGTTTAGAAGCACTAGATAAAACCATTTACAAATCCTTTTTATTCCACTTTAGTGGAATGTGCAAATTTCCTGATAACTTCTTTTTCCTGCAGCATTGCTGGAATATGCAAAAGCTAAATACTATGACAGTTTGAAAAGTTTCTTACATATTTCAGTGCCCTTAAGCTGTAAATCAACCAATTCCTTTAGAGAATTTTTTACAATTTATTATGATATTCTTATATTTCAACAGTACTTCTCAGTGATCGTTTGACTTACACCTTAGAGCCAAGGGGGGCAGAAAACGCTGGAAGGTTTCTAAGCCGCACTATGATTATCACGAAACTTGAATTGCTGTGATCATATCTGTTAAAGAAAGGACAACATGAGGGAAGTTTACTATCCACGTTTATGTATAAACAGAAATATTCCCTTTGCTGGTCACTCACCTGAGTCCTATTTGTACCTGAGCAGCCTCTAGAGTTGTTGCATCATCTTCACTATATACAATGTCCTCATTTTCATTTGGTCTAGGAAAACCAGGTGAATACTCAAATTTAGGAAAATTATAGTTAGCTTTCAGCAATTATATCCAATTATAGAACCAATATCCATTCTCCTAAACACGCTGATTTAATTACAGGATGCACTCCAAATAAGAATTTCAGAGCCTACACAACAGCAATGATTCTGAGAGGCCTTAGGCTGATTACTGAAGATTACAGGCAATATTATATTAACTAGTATGAAGAATCCAATAGAAGTTGTCTGGTCAAAAAAATAACAGCAAACATGTTTCTTATATCCTGATCACCACAGTGAACTCTATACCTCAACCTGGATTATTTTAATACCATCATTACAACACAGTTTTTCTTGTCTTTTCTATAACCTCTTTTATATATAAAAACATTAAAAAAAAATGCTGTGCAATCTTAAAAATCCTAAACAAAACAAGAAGTAAAAACTCTGAGTAGCATCAGTAGAGTCACATGGAAGAACCTGCACAGTTTACATCAAGCTTTTCTCTTGGCAACACTTCCAGCAAGCAAAACCCCCCCAAGAATTATAAAGAAGTATATTAATGCTATTCAACCAAATTAT
>VZTN01005691.1:6496-22823 GCA_013400515.1 Erpornis zantholeuca | reverse complement strand
ATAAAACAGAGCCACTGTGTAACATAAACATGAATGGTTTGCAACATACTTGAAGACAATAACACAGAATGACACTAGAAAAGAATAAATGTGCAGAGAGAGCACAACATACTGTCATCCCTAACAAAAGGCAGCAAAGTGATCCCTCCAAGACTGAGCACAAGCCATCAATTCCTGAGAGATGGGATTTTTGAAGTTCTAGCTCTGCCAAAGGTTTTGACAATATCAGGTGATTAAGTATGTTGCATGGCTTTTGCTGCTGGCCGGAAGTGGAATTCATCACACCTAATTCAGCCACCTCAAAGTTAAAGTTAACTAGTAACTAAGGATACCTTGATAACTCACAGTCATTCATCCCTTCTTCCTTAAAGAGAAGTATGCTTTAGGACAAGATGTCCTAACCTTTGGAAGTTACCCACAGACTGCAGGAGGAGCCTAGACTAGCTTAGGAGATCTGTTTTAACTTGGGTAAAAAGCTAAAAGCTGTGAAATTCATGTTAAAAATGGCATGTAGTCACCTGTCTTTCTCAACTCAAAATGAACTGCAGATCTTTCAGTGACAGCAGGCTCATATAATTAGATACACATAAGACAATTCTCAGTCCAGAAGTCTCTTTTACTGAGGATATCAGTTGTAACTTACTCTTCAATGAGAAACAAAGGATCTGATTTCAAGTTATCAAAAAAACAGAAGAGGGTATTTGCTCTCTATACATACATCCTGATAAAACCTAGGAACACCATGCATCCTCCATTCTTTCAAAATCCACCTTCAGGTTTTTATCATTTTCACAACAGATTGCAATACATGAACCTTCTTTCTAAAATAGCTATTGCAAAGTATAGAATCAGGGTGATTGCAGCTCTCTGCAGCCAAAACTAGAAGTTAGGTAACATCCCTCAGAACTACTTACTGCCCACCATGACAAGTGCATGCTGATCAAGATACTCTTCAATTACACAAAGTACCTCCTCATTTCAAGAGCCAGCTGTTAATTTTCATGTTACATATACATTTGACATTATGTATGTATTTTTTTAATTACCTGAACTTCCTTCATGTAGAGAAGGCAGAGGATGCCTAGCACTTAGATCTTTATCATCTGTAGGAATCTGAGATCCTGCTCCGGCTTCAGAGTCCGATAATATTTGGTTCTCACAGAAGCTAATGCCTGCAAAATCACCTGAATGGTCAGAGTCTTCAAAGTCTGTAGTGAGGTGATGCAGAGGGGAATTTTGAGCTGACACTGAAAATGCAGCTTCTAAAACCAAAGGGGAGCCTGGAGGGGACAAGGAGGAGAGTGAGGATCTGGAAGACAGTGATGTCACAGATTTGGGAGGTTCCGTCAATTTGGGATGGTCTGCAGCTGAAGGAGAGTCACTGTAACCCAGTCTCCCATGGGAACTGACCACTTCATTTTCATGAATAGTAGTGATAGGCCCTGAAGGAATGTAACCAGTTTTTTCTTGCAATATGAAATCAAGTTTGTACTGATAGTCCAAATCTGTAATTTGATCGCCTTGGTTATAGTAGAGATCCGTGGAGCTGAGTGAGTTTAGCGACCCTCTGCTTGATGTGTCCAGAGATCCCCGGCTGGATGCCAGGGATCCCAAACTGCTCCCTGAAGACATGGATAATGTACTAGCTGAGAGGCTGCAAAGAAAGCACAAACATATGTTACTATATGATGGTACTAAACTAAACCAGCACAAAACAGAGCAAAGAAAGGGAAGTTTGACTGAAAGTGCCTTGTAACAGATTACAACCAAAAGCTGCATGGGGCATTATGTTTTTTAAGCACCCATACCTGGCTCAGCTCATTGTGCCCAACCTGCACACTACTAGGGCAATCTATCCAGCTTATAACCAGCTGCCTAAGCCCCTTTTCTTCTGGAGAAGGCTGCAGATTTGACAAACTGGTCTGGCAGTAACAGCAGCCTTCTCAGCTGTTATATCCCATAGGAAACCTGCTCCATGCTGATGTGGGTGCTCATATGGTCTATGTCACAGCACGGGGATCCCCAAGATGGAGCTTATGGCAGCACAGGAGTGTTGTCACCTCTAGAGCAATTCATGCAGCCTACCCTCTGCCCAAGCACCTGGGAAACGTGCCAGATAGAAGACAACTTATAGGAGAACTACTTCCCATCTGTATGTCAACAGGCAACGTGCACAATAAACCCAACAATATAAATTATGGCAAAGGCTGTAATATTCAATCTTGCCCTGTTAATAATAGGAGATGAGGAGTCCTGATAGGCCTGAGAAACTGAGTGCCACTGCCTCAGTTCTGGAGGACTGCTGGGAAAAAATGTCAGGAAAAATAATTCAAGCAGGCCCTTCTAAACACTTAAAAAGTTGTTTACTGAACAGTAACAGAACTATCAACTTAGAAAAAATACTGAAATTATAAAAATACACCGGGTTTGCATGGTGACAAAATGCTTGAAGCTATTAAACTTGCCTTTTCTTACTTAAATATTAAATAAATTTTGCTGAGCCTCCAGCTAAGAGAAAATCCTAAGAATGATGTTGAGACATCCAGGTCCACTACAAAACAGTACAGTCTCACCTCCTAAGCTGTGAATGCAAATAGGTAGTTAACTTCGTAGTTTCTTCAAGTTTCTGCACCAACTCTTTTCTTCTCTCCTCCAATTTTAATCTGCAAAAAGATGTACACATCTCAGTTCAGGAAAGCATTACAGAATAGGCTAGAACATTTTATAGATAAAAAAGAAACAAAGTGAAGATCACTCGTTTTTTATCAGGTTGCCAGTGACTAAAATCCAAAATACTGTGTTAGCTCTCGGTCTGATTGTAAAATCCTAACTGCTTCAGCAGAGTGACTTTACCTGCAGAATACCAAGCACTGCAACAAACCTGCTGAGTGTACAAACAAGCACATGGTTGGGCATCCACACTGTACCAAGGGGAACATGCACCCAATAAAAGAGTAACAGATGAGCACTGGGAAAACAGCTGCAACTTCAGGATAATAAGATCTGCACTCATACAGTTTTTTAAAGCCATGCTGCAGACTCCCTCCTCACATAATATAGTTCCAGGAAAAAAAAAAAAAAAACAACCAACAAAACCAGGAAAAAAACCACCAAACAAACAAACAAAAGAACGCTAATACAGGTAATACCAGTATTGGTTTTGATATTTTGAAGTTTAAAATCAAAGCAATGCCTTTAATTTCAGAATCTTTATAGAGAGATAAAGCACAGCAAATCGAAGCAGCAGTCAATGAAAGGTTCTGAGACTATAGACCATATTTAAGAGTCCTTGGTAAAGATTTCTATGTCCCCAACAGCTTTGTCAGCACCTCAGAGCCACACAGCATTGTAATGCTCATCATCAAGTTCACCTTTATGAGAAAGCAGGATTTATTGCCTTCTGCTTTGTTATCTAGCACAGCTCTAAAGCCACAAAAGGGGGAACTCTCCTATTCCTCTAGGCTAGTAGAAATGATTCACTAACCCTTAGAGTGATTTTTTTTTCCCTCTTATAATTCCCTTTTATCACTCCATTTACACTAAATAAATTGCTTTCTCTCAGTGGATTCAGCTAAAACCCTCCTGTAGTTGTGGATTACTATATTCTCCTCTAGGCCTTGCTCAGTCAACTGATACATGTCACAAGTTCTCAAGCAACTAATCTGAGAAACAAGAAACATCAACCATTGCTTTCTTACGCAAAGTGAATTAAGATACTCAAGAGTACCCTGAATTCACTCCCTCTGAATGTCAGATACCAGTAGAAAGACATTAAGTCCCTGATTCAGCAAAGCATGAAAAGCACTTGCTTACACCCATGCTTATTGAGTGAGCAAATCTGGGTTTTGCAAACGTGAAAAAGTTACCCTGAGGTCAGCCAGGGTGTGACTTCCACTCCACTGCCCATGACACACTGCAGTGATGTGTTCATCTGCCAATACCTGCTAAGGCTGTTAAAAGCATACAGTCTTGTCTGCTCAGGAAGACACACGGAGAGGTTTCCACACCAAGAATTATGTTCATCTATAGTATCAGACACTCTTTCCTATCATGTTACTATTTATTGATGCCTTCTGTCTTAATTTAAAGCCTAATCTATCCTGCTTGTCCCAAGCAAGAATGCTCTTCAGTAGCTCTTTTGTGGCTTTTCAGTAGTGAACTATCATTTTTTTCTCAAGGAAGAGGCACAGAAATTGCTTTGTGTTCAACTACTAATGGTAGAAGAAAGGAAATAAAAGCATAGGAATTTCTCTGACTGAAGTCCTCAAAAGACTTACAGCCACCTCAAGAGGGACACTATAGCAACTGAATTTGTACTATCGAACTAAAAGGTTTCATCGGTTTTTGCCTCAAAAGCACAACCAACAACTTGTTTTCTTTTACTGTCTTAAGGAGGTTGATAAATATAATTTATCACTTATAATTTAGCACCTGAAAAGAATTTCTTTCCTGGAAGTAATTTGATCTACTAGTAATTAAATACAGGTGTTAATACCTGCAGGCTAATGTCAGAAAGATGTTAGTCACAAATGACAAACACAAGTCGGGTGATGAAATCACTTGTGGAAGTTAAAGGAAAGGCAGGACATAATTTCATTATCTCACAACAACTTGAGATTCAGGGAAAGTTTTTTCATTCTAGATCAGGCCAAATGGAAAAAAAGACTAACTCCAATTCTAAAACTTTCTGACAATGAACCTTCCCTCTTTATAGCATAAGCAGGAACTTTAATATCCAAAAAACCCTGTGTAAACACCTACACAACCACTGTGTTATCTATTCTGACATGGGCCTCTCTCAGTCTCTCCTGTTTTCACCCCTTCTATTTAAATTAACCTATTACTGAACTTCAGGTTAGTGAAACATCCTTCTCTTTTGATCTTAAATTGTAACATTGCTGAGAGGGGCAGAGAATCTTTAAAGAAAACACATTAAAAAGTTAAAGGGCACATACCTTACCTTTCAATGCAAACTTAGGTGGACATATTAGCTTGTGACAGACACAAGAGCAGGTGCCAGTTTTGCAGGCAGCAGCACAATCAAGTACTTAAATCATGGACCTGTTAAAATGGCTGTGTTTACTTGGGAAATACAGCCAAGGATTAAAGCAATAATGGAATCTCCCTGACAGAACTCAGAGGCAAGAAAGTACCAAGTAGTTCTCAGCAGTTCCACAATCCAGTTATTTCTACACAGTTGCTTTAAGGCTTCTTAAAGCAGTCAGAGTATGCCCTGTCTCTGCCTTTTTGAAGTTGATATGGTATGATCTACATCCACCTTCTGTAAATTGAATCCACATACATCTACGAGTGGCAATTTCAGCATCCTGCTCCAAAATAACCCAGGGCTATGCTATAATGTTTTTGTTTTAAGTCAGAGCACGTCTCCTGTTTCTTTTCCCTTTAGAAATAAAAAACCCAAACCACTAAACCAAACTAAAGAACCCTCATCGTGTTAAGCTCTGGCACAATCCACAGCTTCTTATGCTGCTGCTTCTTTGTCAGTACCTATGAAAACACTGCAAGCTGAAGGCATTCAAGAAACCTTATAGAAGGAAATGGTAATGCAACAATAGTACTGTATTTTGAAGATGGCATGGCTCCTCCACTCATAATGGAGAGGAGAATCTCCCTCATCTCCAAGAACAGTGATGCTGCTGATTGATCTGATACAATTAAATGTATTTTTTTTTAATTAACATTTCAGAAAAGGTTTCACCATCTGAATCCTTCTAAAAGTGAAGATTTACTATATTTTTATAGTAGACAAACCAGAAATAATCCTCAAAGTGTGAAAGAATTTATGTGCTCTGAAGTCACCGAAGAAGATAGTTTTAATAAAAATAGTTGAAGCTAGAAATTCACTGGAGATTCACTGGAATAACAAAAAAGCAAACCAGAAGCCACCATAAGTGCTACCTCAACCAGCAGTGGACAACAAATCTTACATTAACCTAAGGGAAAAAAAGCCCAAACACTCCACATTTTCGGGATTAAAAATCAAAGGAAAAAAGTTTGAGGAAAAGAGAGAAGAGAGAGGGGAAAAAAGGAAGCTCTAACAACTCATTCTGTCACTATACACAGAAATATCATTTCTTCCTGACAATGGGAGACAATTTTACTTGCTCTTGGTACTCCGAGTTTAGCATCTGACATGTATGGGAAAACAGTCAGATGCAGAACTTTCTCTGGCACTAAAGCAAATTCAAACCACAAGATTCAGACACCAGCTACCTACTTATAGCTTGAGTCAAGATTTAGCTATACAACATTATCAAAACCTTAGATTCAAATTACTTATTTGTGAAAGTGATTTTATTATTGACCCCTTACTCCCCATTTATTAATGGAAGTCGGAGAGCAACAGATCCATGGTACTTTAGGTACTACTAGCACAGACAGGTAGCTTCTCCTGTAAAAATATAGTTCCCTTTTCTAAAAACATATTTGGATTATTAATACAATGTAGTTTAAACTATTATAAAGTGTAGAAATGTTAAGAAAAATCTTGCCTAATACACACATTTGTACTCTGTAAACAAAAAAACCTTCCTTGTTACTCAACTACAATTTAGGATTTAGCTTCTAATGCTGTAACAGGAATTTGGCCACACAGCACCCTGGAGGAACAGCAGGTGTTTCCCAGTAGAGGGAGGTAAGAAAGCCACACAATGCTGATTGTATTACTTCAGTAGGGCATACCATACTGATACACACAAGGACATTTTGTGTTTATTGCATTTTATGTGGGCTAGAGGTGCACCTAAATTTATTTCCACTTAGAGCTGATGAAAAGTCCATTTGTGACAGTCGACTTTGATTTTCTCAAACTCTGAATATGGCTAAAAACAATTTATTGTGAGAGTAGCTTCACTTACTAGTTAGGTAGAAACAAGTTAGGAAAGTTTTGCAGCAATTCTGCTTCTCATCTGAACTTTTTGGGTTTTTTTCCCCCTTTTGGTTGCATTTTTGTTTGTAATAAAACTCACAATGAAAGGCTTCAGATGTTGCAACAATTGAGATAATCTTTGTAACCTGAGTTCAAACAGTTTACAGCTATTATCAGAAACGAGTGAATGATTTATTGCCTTCCCGCTGGTGTGTTGACATTCCTCAGTTATTTAACATCTGTCACAGGCATTTTCATGCTGGTAACAAGCACAGAGCAACTGATACTGCAGAGCACATACAGGGTGTTCACATTCTCTCACAGTACTGAAGACTTCTTTGTTTTTCTGCCCATTGGGCTAATAACAAATTTAATTAAGATCCACATAGAACAGCCACTGAAGGAAAACAACCCACCATGGGATAGTTCAGGGTCTGCAATGAGTACAAAGGTTAGATTGCAGAAAGCAGCATTTAATATTAGCAAAAGGCAATCCCTTACCTTTCAGCAAGTGCTTGACTAGGTGTGCTTTTCACAGACACCAATTCTTCCTCAAGCCTCTTCCTTTCTGCTTCTAGCTGCTCTAGCTCATCTTGAGTACGCTTGCGTGGTGTAATAAACTGGAGCTCCTTTAAAAGCTCTTCTTTTTCATTGATTAACATCAGTTTTTCCTTTTCCACATCCAGTGCTCCAGGCCAGGCTTCACTATCCAGCTTTGAGAGTTCAATCTTCAAATTAGCCATGCTAAAATAAAACAAAGCAGATTTACCTGAGTCCAGCACAGCACACAAAGCCCAGGAAAGAGAGAAGTGATACAGTATTTTGAAAGGTATCAGGATATAACAACATTTTATACAAGGCCCTACTTTTAGTTTTACTTCTCAAGAACGCAGACCATGCCAGAGAATCAGGCTACATATTGAGGCCAGCAGCAATATGCATATGTGTTAAAAATTAGTTGCTCCTATTCCAGTTCAAGCAGAAGTCACAATGTTTATTAAAAGCTTTATTGAAAGCAATCTGTCTGGTAACATAGCAGTGGCACCATGCTTTACTCATTCATGAGTATGATGGATTTCTCCTACGCTGTGGGAGGCTCATGGCTCCTCAGAAACAGACACGACCACGGAGAAAGAATGTGCACCATACCAAGGTGCTCACTTCAGCAAATCCTAACACAAAAGCATTGCTCTTCTATGCAATTAAAGAAAAAAGCAATATGACAGCAGCCAGCTGAAGAGAAAAGATATGAACTCAACAGTTTGACAGTTTGAGTTTGTTTAACTGCTATTCCCATTGCAGTAGGGGAGGATCAAGACCACCAAAGCCCCTGAAGCCCTCTACCCATTTTGAGAAAGGTCTGTAAGAACAGACTGCTCACGACAACTAATTTGCATAGAAAGCGAGAAACGTAACTCCAGGGTGAGGAAAGCTTGGCTAGAAACAGGTACACCCACAGGTGCCTCAGGACCTCAGACACCCCATCAGATGGATCGATGATGGAGCCAGGACTGGTGATGTTTGTTTGTTTGTTTGTTTCCTTCCTTTCTCTCCCTCTCCAATTTCATTCTACCTCCTATTCAAAATCCATCACCACTGGTTTATACTCAGTGGTCAGGGACTAATATCCCAATTTCCATGCCATGTGTATAATTTACTAATAAAAATTGGTAAGTTTTTGCAGATTCTTGGATTTTTGTCATTCCTTTTTGACCATGGGCATCCATGAATCTTGGGTGCTCCTTTCCCCTTAAGGGTGGGATGATGCAACAGACCAAAGAGGAATATTAGCCAGATCTTCACCACATCAGGATAGAATTGTCAGCATGCTGTATCAGATCCTTTCAAATAACAATTGCAACTGAATTCAACATAGTTATGAACACTCCACCTCTTCAAGACATTCTGCTGGCTAAGCAATGTCAAATCTGCAATGTACAAAATTATCTGATAATTTTCTAGTAGAGAAGTTCACTTACAAGAGCCTCTTTATCTTAGCTATTTTACCACAAAATAATTGAGAATTCGCACAATAAAAAAAAATCCAAATCTTTGGGTGTGGAATAATGCTTAGATTTCTTTCTCCCTTAAATTGCAAAGAACCTCCACAACAAAAACAATATGGCTTCTGAATAGCTGACAATTAATTGGGCGCCAAGTATCAGAAAATAATACCACACAAGAGCGCTACCCCATCAGGAAACCTTGTCCCAGTATTACACAGCACTTCTGGTGCACCAGAAGATGCCAACTGAACCCTGATGTTCTGCTTTCTGATGCCCATTTTTCAGTGCTGTGGCAATTCATCAAGATGGCACCACTGTCATGGGCAAGCACCACAGAACTTTATTTGAAAGGCATTCCACATTCATCAGCGGAGCAGTTCCTAACTTCTTTACTCCTCACGTTACACTAATGAAAAAGAAGCCAACCCATAGTGATAACAAGTTTTTAAATTATCCAAAGTCCCAGAGGAAAAAAGAAATAATTAAGCCTACTAAATCCACACTGGAAGTCTGAAGCGACTCCAAAACTGACGAGCCTGCAGTGGTACAGTAAAGTGAAATGATGATCCTGAAGAAGGATATAATGGACATAAATAGCCTGGCGACTGCTTTCATCAGAAAGCCAGCTCGCTTTCTTCCCTTAATCCTGGAACTGCCAGTAATTTGTCAGTGTTTTAATTTTGTTTCCTAACACATCCAGCTTAGCCCTAAGGAACAGCCGCAGCGCTCCCGAGCGCGACAGCCCAGGCCTGGGAGGGCGCGGCGCTGCCGCCCGCTGGATGTCGCTGCGAGCACAGCACTGGAGCCGCGGCCACCGGGAACTTCCTGGCCCGCGGGTTTCGGGCACATCCCGGCGCCCCAGGCACCTCCGGCCCCGCGGTGCGGCCGCACGCTCCCACTGACCCGGCTCCCACCGACTCCGTTACCTTCGCTTGGCCTCTTCATACTGCAGACTGAGTCTGACCTTCTCTGCTAAAGTCGATCTACTTCTTGCTCCAATCTGTTGACGGAAGAAAACCAAACAAAAAAGTAGCCTCGTTACTGTGCAAAGCTTTTAAACGAACCAACACAACCTAGACAGAGAAAAATTACAACTCAAGGAAAAATAAAACTATGCCTCCACCCCTGCAGCCAGCTCCACACTTGATGTTAAATGCTTAGTTAAGATCTCATCTACTCATATGCACAAAACAACGCTGTTTTCTTCTGAGCCACTTCATATATTTTTAACTACTGTACTACCAATTGCCCATATTCCATCACAGTAAAGCCAGAGCATTTCAAAGAATTCTTGCAGTAACTGCACCAAAAATTCTGATCTCCAGCTATAAATTCTGTTGAACTCAGAATTTGGAACTATGTCAACACATTTCTGAGTTAGACTTTAAATAAATTTGTTACAAAACATAGATAAGCTCTTTGTCTGGAAAACCTTGTACACTTTCTTACAAACTTAGCTTGCAGAACTTCAAAGAAGGTATCAAAATTAAACAGCCTTCTCTGTATGTAAAATATATCATCAGTGAAACAAGGTTTTACTAAATCACTGAAAAAGTCCTATGAAGAGTTTTTCATCTGTGTGAAATGAAATTGTGCATTTAAATTCTGAGATCTTTTTTCCTGAAAATTAAAAGAAATCTTCATATTTAATTAGGTCTGTAAGGTGAAACATATCCTATAGGCAGATTAAAAAAAAAACCATCCACTTCTCCTGATCTTCACTGTACTGGAACTATTTGACTAAATCAGATTGTCATAAATGCTTCATGACAAATATATAAAGTTATCTGAATCTTGATTTAAAACTCAAGGGCAAAAAATCAGAAAAGTAATTCTAGCGTGAGTGATTCTAAGTAATTCTGTGAAAGAAGTATACATATATATGCTATCTGCAACAGCAAACAGCCATTTGATTCCAATTCCATTAACTCTAGCATTCTGCTTCAATTTCTCTTTACATTGGACAAAATGGAAAAAAGCTCACCTCACCAGAGATGTCTGTCTGAGACCCTGTATCCAGAGTTTGTCTAGGAAAACACAGCTGGGACTTCACAGAACTGGAACTCAAGTCTGGTTCAGATGTTTCAGTGGTTTGGTCAATATTGAATTTTTCCCTCAGCTTTGCAAGACTCTGTCCAGGAATTAAAGAAGGGAGTGCCATTAAAGTTCCTTTGCACTTTACCATGTTTATACCAGCTTATCTCCAAAAGATATTTGCATAAAAGACTCCACTATAAAAATTCGGGGTTTATTTGATATTAAGCAATTCGTCCTTTTAATCAAGCCATTGGTAGGTGACACTAAGGGTGACCTACACCTGTAAGAATATAAAAGCTGCTCATTTGGGTTGGTGCCTGTTTTGGTACTTCATTTGTGTTTTTTAATTTGCCAACACTTATGTATTTTGCTGATTAAAAAAAAAAAGGAAATCTGCTTTCAGAAATGGAAATAGGACAATTTAGATTAGGAAAATTTTTACTGATTTACAAAATGGTCAGGCATTTCAGAATATATTAATTTTGTCCACTTAATATTCTAAATTATACTTTAGAGGTAACACATGCATTGTACCTTACATACAAGTTCCAAAATGATCTATATTCTCTGACATAGAGCAGCTCTTTGAACTAGGAATGTCACAGGCTTCAGTTTCTGCATCTGAAAATTTATGTTAATACTAGTTTGGCTCAAAGAATTTTGAGAATTCCTTCAAAGTATAAAATGCAAAGTATTTATCATCAGGGAAGTGAGTCATGTTAAAACAAATCCATGCAAAACTTGCATTAACCAATCAAAATACCTTCATTAAATCTTGTTTTTCTCTCTCGCCTGAGCTGATTGCCTTTCTGATGGACTTCAGTTCCTTCAGGATAGCTTTGACCTCACACAGTTCATACCCACTCTGGCCTCCAGACATTTTTTGGTCAATTCTGTGGAAAGAGAGAGTATTAACAGCAGATAAAGAAAATCATATCAATATCTCTGCTTCAGGCAGAAGCAGTGTTAGAGAACAGAAGAGAAGAACATGAGGTGCTGTTTGCTGCAACAGACATGGAAAGGAAAAATGACATTGAAATTTCCATTCAAATACAACTTAATCCTTGGCAAAAATGTCAAGGAGCACAGAGTTATTGCTGACAATACTGTCAAAATTCCCATTCCCACCATAACTCTCTGCAGCACAGAAAAATGCAGCTCTCTGCAGCTTTTGGGTACACCTTTCATAGTAATAACTGTCTGTGCTCCTTACAAAAACAGAATTTATTGCAAGTAGTATCCTTCCACCCAAACCCACACTGGGACAGGGGCAGACAGACAGGCTTCTTGGTACTAATCAGCCTTTTTGAGCAGAAACATAACCAGCACCATTCTTGTCTCAGCTTCCCTCTCGTTCGCCCTAATCCTGGGCATTAATCGTCTGGAACAGCTGTTCTGCTCAGCCAGTCACCAGGCTCTCTTTATTCACAAAATCTCTGGATAATTAATACAATATGTCATAGATTGGAAAATTCATTAAATTCCTGAACTACCAATGATTTTAAAAGCTGTAACTTGAAAATAATAAAATAGTGCTCCCCTAAACTTAGAGACAAAAAGATTATTCATTTTAGTATTTCCATATTTCCTTCAAGAACTACAGTTTGTAAACACATTTCTCTGGTCTCTAGTTTAGCTGAATATTTCATAGCATCATGGAAATGACTGCAGCTGTGCTTCAAAAATTAAAACCAACACCAATCATGATAAAAATCAAGCATTTAGGAGAGAATAAATTATTTTATAATACAATCGGTTTTCTGGTTTTTATCATCATCATCCATCATCTTTGCTGGAAGTTACCAACCCTGTGAGTGAGGAATGAACAAATCAGAAGTGATCATGAGCATCCCCTGAAAGAACAGTGACTTGCACAACTATTTTTCTCCAAGTTTTGGCCACAAAAACATCAAAGTTCTAAAGTAGACTGTAAGGCTGTGAGCATGTCTGTTCTCCTTTCTCTACATTCTAGTTTTTGTACAAACTAAACTGCATTTGTGTAAGGAAATTACCTCTGTGACTTGGCAATCATTCCTATTCAAGGCTATATTTGTTTCAGCTTGAAAGTTCCTCAAACTCTTTCATAGGCAGGCACTTACTGTCTGACAACTCTCAATTTTTGTTAACTTATCAGATTACTAAGGTCAAATAGATACAGGATACACTGACAATTGGGATCATCAATGAACAGTTGGGTAATACACCACATGCTGTCTAGTAATATGACATGCCACATTCAAATTGCAACTGCTTTATTCTGTATGTAATTAAGATATACAAGAAGGAACCCTGATATACAAGATATTCCATCATCCTGTTTTAAATTAATGGGATTAGTACTGTTTGAAAGTGGCTGACTGAATTTTAAAAACAAATGTCCATTGTATTTCTGTGGAATGCTGTTGACAGTTTCTGAAACATGCTTTGGATTCCTATCAAAATGGCTTGTGAGCAAGCTGCTTTAAAACAATACTTCATTGTTGAATTAATATAATAAAACCAGCATGATTGGCTAACCTTTAATCCTGGGACAGCAGCATGAGTTTTTATTACCTTAAGCTTTAGAATCAATATGTCTTTCTTCTTCTAAATTTTACTACAAATGAGATCTGATTCATGGTTAAATTCAATCAACTCTCCTTGCTGTTCTTTTTATATTTAAATAACAGACAAATCTTACATTTCTGTTTTAGTCAAAATGAAGGAGGAGAGAGACTTAACTGGCATCTTCTAATGTGCTGAGGATTTTCAGTTCTCAGTTGACTTCAAGCTCTTCATACAAAACCCCCACATTTTTCATCTATTTTTATATGTCTGTAATGATGATTGGTCACCTCCCAAACCAGATTTTCTCTCTCACAGTTACAAAAAATGCCTATTTTATAGAACTGATCTGTCAAAATACACAGGCAATAGGCTACAAGATACCTTGGTTATAACTGGGAACGGAACTCCAGTCTCTTAGCTCCAAACACAGATGTTCTGCCATCCTGTGCAATAACCACTCTGGATTTAGTCCTCTACCTGGACTTTTCCCACCTTTTGTCCCTTCTCCGTATATGTTCTGCAAGCTCTCCAGGACAGAGATTATTACTTATCTGACAGCATCCTGCTGAACACAGGAGGTCCTGAGGAAAAGGGTGAATGTATCCAGACAACATTACACTAATGCTGCAACACTGCTTCTGCTACTGGAATTAGTGTACTAAGAGCAAATAGCTCAGCATGTTAGTGTGGAAATGTATCCTTAATGTAGGGGTCCATACCACAGTGTGGAACACAGCTAACATTAATAAATTTCTCTTCACATTAGTCAAGAAAACACACTTGTTAGCAAGGTTTCCTGTGCGGCATGTTCTTTATGGTGACAGTTCCAGTAATGTTTAATATTTTAGGGCCTAATTTTGTAAGGCAGGAGCAGCAGGGAGCTCTCAGACTGAAAAAAATTCATTCGCTAGTAATTTAACTGGTTAAATACCCAGAAAGCTCACCCGGTTCAGCATCAGCCCTTTGGACACCAGGCATCCCAGCAACTGGAACAAAGAAAGTCAGGCCTCTAATCCTCAAATTGTGACTAATTTCCAACCCTGCAGAGTTGTGTGCCATTCATACCTCCAAGAGCAGCACCTCTCTCTCTCTTTTGAGCTCATAGGTGGGGAAGAATGGAAAAAAGACCTAAGTACCTTTTCAAAATTAAAAAAAAAAAAAAGGGACGCACAAAGCGGCTAATTTTGTCCTTGGGACCCCTGACCACTGCCCTTCTTTCTGCCTCTTTGCAACACAAGCTACCCCATGGAAAAAAAAATAAGAGGGGAAACAAACTTCTCATGTTAACACTTGTATGAAAGGGTTTCCATTTCTACAGATTTCCCGTTTCCTAACTACAACAGAGTTATTAGATTCTCCTTTTCTGCCACACTAACTCTCTCAGAGACAACAGATTCGATTCCATGCCAAAGAAATCAGGTGACTGAATTAATCCAGTTTCTACTACTTTCATTTACTCACTGTTGCAGTGTTTCAAAGCCCTGTTCCTTGTACAGCAGCTCTTGCTTCATCTGAGAGAGTTCCCTCTTCAGCTTCTTAACCTTGTGTGTTAAATCAAAGCAAGAGTTAGAAAATTCCTCTTGTTAAACGATGTAACACATGGCTTTGAACAATTAATGTATGCTCTACATCAGATGAGAGAAAAAGAAAAAATTGCTCTACTGACACACATTTAAAAAAAAAAAAAAGATCTGTTCTCTTCCTGATGTCTACGGGCAACATGCTTTAGTATTAAAGGGACACAAGCAGATTAAATCACATTCCTTATTTGTACTGATACCACACTGTGTTATTAAACCTGAGAGAACTTTAACAAGTAATTTACTTCTCACTTGTTAAGCATGCATTCCAACTGTCCTACAGGGACATGCCTGTTTACTTTTAGTCTTATTATATTTTCACTTTTTAATTCCTGGAAGCTTTTCAGTCATTTGCACTGTAAAAGACAAAATGGACTCTTTTTTTTCCCTAGGAACCATCCTTTCTTAGAAAGCTTTATAGACACTGGATCCCTATTCACAATCATTTAATCCAAAGACAACAATCACTAAAGACATTAGAATCACAAATATATGTGTCTATTTAGTAAAAATGTCTTTGGAAAAATATTCCCTTCTTTCCCTTTCTTAATATTGCTATTTCAGATGTTAGCAGATATGAGTGCCCTACAAAATATTTATGAGTCAAGATTAAATTAAAAAATCCCCCATTTAATTTTTAATGTCATATTTCCCAAATGTATGAAACAAAGCTTTAGGAACCAACTAATAAACACAAATTAGTCATTAGCATACCCACAGAGACAAATGCCTCCTTGAAGTGTGGAGTCCATGATTTTGGTATTTATACACCTACAGCTAGCACATTTGCACTCTACATACTAGCCAGATACTGTTAGGCTTTCTAATTTTTCCATCACTGAAGTGAAAAAAGGAAAAGCTAGAAGTCCACTGCTGTCACTTACCTCTGTAAAATTCTTGCTTGTTTTTATAAGCTCCTCAGATATTCAACTCTTGAAAAATGTATTATATTCATATCAAGAATTTAGACCACTTTAACTGAAATTAATTTCAAAATGTATCTCCAAGATATTTTGTACACAAATCCCCCTAGACTTCCTACTTGCTGATANTGACCATACTGAACAGTTAGTGTGACAAATAGATAATTTCTCTAAGTATATATTCAGTGCTCTTTAGCTATTTCCCCCTTGACTATTATGAAAACTCCAAGAATAATTTCTTAAGTGTTCTGATCAAGGTAAAGGAAAATGAACAGATGTCACCTCTCTGTTCCAGCTAAAGTGTTGTGTAAAGTATGAAACAAGTCTGAATTTTCTGAAAAATAC
>VZTN01005690.1:72039-85600 GCA_013400515.1 Erpornis zantholeuca | reverse complement strand
ATGTGTTGGAAGCATTTTAAATGTTTTTGTTGGAGCAAAATCACAGCACATAAATTAGCTCTTGACAACCTCAAATAGGTAACAATACTACAAACTGAATTTGTCAAAAGACTGCGCAAGATCTTGAATTATTATCTGGGAAAATGTTAAAATTTCCAACTATGCTCTCTAGAACTTAACAATACAGCTGTGAACAAATCAGAAGTGGAGAAAAGGGAAAAAAATCAATGGAGAATTTGTTCAGAAATATGTATGGATTTCCAGCTTTTGCCTGGGTGATATAGAAGAACACCATGTCAGAGGCAGAGCATGCTGAGTGTCTGTCGCTGAGCACCGCTCGGAATGGCTGCTGCACTGTTACAAGAAAAGAGCTTTCTACAACATCATGCTTCAAGTCAGACAAAACATTGCAATATGTCTAATGTTATTTTTGTCAGAAAGCATGAACTCTTCTTAAAAGGAAGCAAAAACAAATATTGAAGATTATCTAAAATATTTTTCTCTTGCTTTTCTCACCATGCTTTTCATCTCTGTTCCATCAATAGTATTCATTTGGTTTTCATACGCTTATTTCTGCTTGTCCAGTTAAGATGTCTGGGCTATATTTTATACTTTTCTATGTATTTATAAAACCCTATACAGTCTGAGAAGATTTATTTGTCATAGTGAAGAATTCAACTGCTTTTGGGGTTACATTTTGGGCAGGGCAGATTTTCAGTGCTTTCTTGGATACTCTATAGCCCTATAGTGTTTGACAGCTTCATCCAAACCACTTTCTAAAATATCACCTGTAGTTTCCCTTGTATGGTAGTACTAATTTATGCAGAAAACTCTCATATGAAGTTGCTTTTAAAAGCTACACAAAGCTTTCATAGTCTGTTGCTTAAATTTCATAAAAGAAAAGATAGGGTTCACATTACATTCTTCTAGTGAAATTTCAGCCTTTCAACTCTTACAAGCGTCTTCTGATTTTAACATACTTTAACAAAGCATTGATTTTATCATTATGCATTTGTTCTGCAAAGTTTTATGTATGCGAGTGCTTAAAACCACTAGTTTAATATTAACCATAAAGAAAAAGCTTTATTGTATCAGAATCTTGCTCAGAATATGAATCAGATTTCCACAACTGTGCAGCATAAATAACTGCTTTCAACACATCCAACTGGCTCAGCTTCCTGGCATGTGCACATTACCAGTATCTGGTCAAAGTATAGGACAAAGTATTTTTATTAAATCATTGGGATTCTGGTCTTCCTCCCTTTATTGTAAATAAATTGAACTTAATCAAATAATTCTGGCATAAATCTGAACCATGTTTTATGAATCAGAATCAGGCTTACTTCTAAAAAGGATGACACTATCCTTTGCAGATTGTTTCATATAATTTGCTTCAAATGCCCTGACTAGTCATTTCTCATGTGCTCTCCAGTCTTGCACTTTAGTGTAATCTCCCTTTTTCCCCTACCCTGTCATATTAGATATTTTTTCCTATTTATCTGTACAATGGGAAATCAGCTAGACTATATGCTGTGACTATTTCTTAATAGGGAAATATAAATCAGTGCCTTCCTGGCTTTTGAACTCACACAAGTGGAGAAATCCAACTTAGTGAACTTAAAATGTCACATAAACTCATTCCCAGACTTATTGGAATGCTTATGGTCTATTACTAATGTCAGCCAAAAGCAGGCTTTCCTTCTAGTGTTTAATTTTGTGTCTACTCTTTGATTTTGTGGGGGTGTTTACATTTTATATTCATGTTCATTGTGCATACAGAAGTACAGAAGTACTCAGCTGTCAGAGGAAAGCAAATTTTGTGAGCTCCTAGAAGCTTTGTACATATAACAGACTTTTATCTAGCCAAAAAATTGCAGTGCTTGATACTGATTTTGATACAAAATTTGTAGAGTGTGTTTTGGTCTGGCCATTTTTAGATATCTTATTTACTGATCAAAATAACTCTAGGTCCAATTTAGATAATTTGACGTAGAATTATCCCATTAATTTGGAAAAACATCTATTTGGATGTCAAGCAACTGCGTACATAAGTTATTTAGGCTCATAAGTTTAAACTTATAAGAAAGAGACAATATGAATAATTCTGTCACCATTATCTCTAGGTTGATTGTGCACTTGCTTCTGATCCATCTTTTGCTGGCATCCTTCATTTGCAAGTATTTGTTCTACATGCCCTTATTAGCTGGGCTACCATTACAAATCAGTGCTATTTCCCAGCTGGTTTTCCTAAAATCAAACCAGGGGGTTGTTTGGAATTTCTTTTGTCAACATGTTGGAGACTGACTGTTTAACACACAGATTAAATGTATGTTAGTGGTCTAGTGACAAGAGAAAACAGAATTGGAGAAGGTGAGGGGGTGGCAGGGTGGGAAGTACCCTCAGTGTTTTCTTGATTAGTAAAAGAAAAATATTTATACACCAGGTATGTGTACTTCTGCTTTAACAGCATATAGACTAAATACTGTGACTACTCCTAACAAGGAAAAAGAAATCAGTGTTTTCCTGGCTTAGATGACACCTGTGTCATACATTAGACAGGAATGGCTGAAGAAGGAATTAAAGCCATTAGCATCTGTTCCTTCATATTGTTTAACTATTAGTCTATTTCTTGGCACAGTCCATACTGTTGGAATCCAGGAAAGCTGGAAACCCCTCCTGATGCCCTAAGGGGTCTGAGACCCTCTTTGGGACCCCAGAAGAACACAGTCTTTGATCTGTGCCCCTGGGAAAATCTTCCATCACTCCTGGCTGAATTGAAAATATCAAAAGAGTGAAATAGATTATAGNGCCCTAAGGGGTCTGAGACCCTCTTTGGGACCCCAGAAGAACACAGTCTTTGATCTGTGCCCCTGGGAAAATCTTCCATCACTCCTGGCTGAATTGAAAATATCAAAAGAGGGAAATAGATTATAGTTTAGTTTATCACAGGGTGAAAATTTATAGTATTGGGTTTAGTAGTGTGGAGGTGGATGGAGACAAGATGGAGATTTTTGGACATTGTCCCTAGCTTCCCTGTCTTCTTCTTCCCGTCCATCTTCTGCTGTGAGGTAAGCACAGGGTGATTGGTAGAATAGGTTTGAGATCGAAGAAACGTATTAGAAAGAATTGATAGTTATTGCTAGAGAATTAAAAATATCATACGTTGTAACTGTTTATTGGGTAAAAAGTCTTTCAAAACAGGCTGCACACGAGGTTTGTGGCCTTCTGCAGCATGGATTTCATAGCGACAAGCCAGGCACAGGCTGTGCTTTGAACTTTAGATAAGAAATTAATAAACAACATGGGAAACTGAGCAAGAGGTCCTACTCCATCATTTTTGGTATGGGACTTTGATAACAGAAGAAAAACATCAAATCCAGGGGCCTCGGGCCCCTTCACATACCAACTAGTAAATTTGAAAGACAGACAACACAAAACAGAGAGGAGTGGTCGGTAGACAAGGTGTTTGTGCTGTGATTCAGAGGGACCAGGAAGGGCTGGAGAAAGGGGCTAGCAAAAGGCTCATAAAATTCAACAAGGGGAAGTGAAAAGGCTTGCACCTGGGGAGGAACAACTCCACACACCAGAAAACACTGGGGGCTGACCTGTTCTTTGCAGGGCTGCTAAGAAAGCCCTGGCAGGCTGTCTTGGCAGGCAAAAAGGTGACCATGAACCAGTAAAGGGTTGTCATGCTGAAGGCAGCCAGCAGTGTGCTGTCAGAGCATCACCAGCAGTGTGAGGGAGGTCATCTGTCCTCTCTACTCAGAAGAGGACGGCTATGAAGCTGACTAATGAACAGGAGTATGTCTGAGGAAAACCTGAGGGAGACGGGACCTTTTGGATAAAAGAAGACTTGGCAGGAAATCTTACTAATACCCAAAGAGGGGGTATAAAGAAGATGACATAATGCTTTTCTCACTGACAAGAAAAGAGGCAATAAGCACAAAGGCACCGTGAAATTCCGTTTGAAGACAAGAAATCTTCTATTGCTGTTTTTGTTGTTGCTGTTGTTGTTGCAAACTTCGATTAAATTCTGACCCAAGTTCTCCAGTGAGGTTTTAAAATCTCAGTTTTTGGAGTGTTCCTGCTGGGTTGGGGTCTGCAGCTCCGACCCAGGAAGCCAAGACAGCCCCAGAGAGGGTGCCCTGCTAGGGACAGTCTTCCAGGGGAATCGGCGGTGTTCCCTCAGGAGGTGCCTCTCAGCAGGGTGCCTGTTTCGGCAGGCTGTTTCAGCTCTTGGTGAATTTCAGCTCTTTTGTGATTCCAGCTCTTGCCCTGCAAGGCAACTCTCCCAAGGCCGGCTCGGGGGTAAGAGACAGAGAGACCCATATGGCAGTTCCACAAGGGTGGCTTTACTCAAAGACCCAATAGCAAAGGGACCCAGGGACGGGAAGATCCCCAGAGTCTGGGGGAAAAACAGGGATTTTTATAGGGATATCGGGGTGGGTGTGAGGGGGTACAACCAATGGGTTACAACAGATCTACATAAAAATCTCCCAGAGGGCAGTGGGCTTTTTTCCTTCTCGCCCTAACCAAAGTTACTTTCTTGCCTTGGTGTCTGGCAGAGAGGTTGTGCAATCCTTCTTATCTCTCAGGAGGCTTCCCTCCAAGGCAGGGCCGCAGGGGGCCTGCCCATCCCCACATTGGAGCGGTTCAAAACGTGACTAGACACAGCCTTGGCAAACCTGCTTTCTGCTTGAGCAGGGTGTTTGGAATAGATAACATCACATGAGGTCTCCTTTCAACAATGTGATTCTATGAAGCACAATTTAGGGAAGTATAACAGATGCTCCCAATAGGGATGTGTATGAAACTGCACTACATTAGGCTCTTTCACCTCTCTGTAATCCTTTACCAGTACATACTTGCTATTCCCAATACATCCCTATGCATGGGAATGCAACACCCCAGGGCAGGAAATGCAATAAAATTATCACCCTTGTGGCCAGTGGTGCAGTAAAAAGCACCTATCATGCCTTGGCCTCTCTCCAGAATCCCTGGAAAGCTGTTTTGCAGAAAAGGATCTGGGGGTGCTGGCGACAGCTGCCTGGACATGAGCCAACTGTGTGACCTGGTTGCCAAGAAGCCCAAGGGCATCATGGCTTGAATCAGAAATACTGTGTCCAGCAGGACCAAGGCAATGACGGTCCCTTGTACTTAGCTTGGTGAGGCCACACCTCAAATTCTTGTTCAGTTTTGGGCCTCTCATGGCACAAAGGACGTTCAGGTGCTGGAAAGAGTCCATGAAGGATCTGGAGTACAAGACTGATGAGGAGCAGCTGAAGGACCTGGGGGTGTTTAGACTGGAACGAAGGAGGCTCAGGAGGCTCAGGAGGCTCAACCTTGTGACTCTCCACATCTGCCTTGAGAGGACATTGTAGACAGGTGGGGGTTGGTCTCTTCTCCAAGGTAACAAGTGATGGAACAAGAGGACATGATCTCAGATTGTGGTCTTCATGGAAAGGGTTGTCAAGCACAAACAGGGTGTTGTATGGTTGGCTCACCATTCCTGGGGGTATTTCAAAGACATGCCTATGTGGCTTGGAGAAACAAGTGGTAGACTTGACAGTGCTGGATTAATGGTTGTGCTCAATCTTAAAGGTCTTTTCAAATCTAAACAATTCTATGATTCAATGATCCAATATTGGGGCTTTTTGTTGTTTTGTTTTTTTCAACCTGATTTTGCTTATTACAATTTGCAATACATAATAATATTATTGCTACAGTTGGGTGGCAAAGAAACTTTCAGAGTGTAAAAATCTTTCCTACTTTCTTCAGAGGAGTCTGTGGGATCCAATGGGATGCATCCCAGCATCCTGAGGGAATTGGCTGTCCTGGTTGCCAAGCTGATCTCCATGGTATTTGAAAAGTCTTGGCAATCAGGTGAATTTTCCCAGACTGGAAAAGAGAAACATTTGTACCCATTATTAAAAAGGGTAGAAAGAAGGATCCTGAGAACTCTGATCTGTCAGCCTCTGTGTGTGGCAATTCTATAAACAGAACCCCCTAGAAACTCTGCTAAGGCACACAGAGGACAAGGAGGTGATTCCAGACAGCCAATACAGCTTCACTGAGGGCAAGTCCTGCCTCACCAGTCTGGTTGCCTTCTATGACAGAGTCACTCCATCAGCTGACAAGGGAAGGGCTACAGATGTCATTTATCTGGACTTCTGTAAGGTCTTTGACAAAGTTCCCCACAACATCCTTCTCTGTAAATTGGAGAGATATGGATTTGATAAGTGGACTGTTAGATGGATAAGAAAGGGATTGGATGATCTCATCCAAAGAGTGGTGGTCTATGGCTCAGAGTCCTGATGGACATCAGTGACAAGTGGTGTCCCTCAGGAACCAGTGTTGTTAAATATCTTCATCAACTACACAGATTAAGAGATTGAGTGCACCCTCAGCAAGTTCTCAGACAACACCAAGATAAGTGGTACAGTTGACATTCCTGAGGATGCCATCCAGAGGGACCTGGACAAGCTCAAGAAGTGGCCCAAGGGAATCTCATGAGGTTTAACAAGGCCAGGTGCTGGTGCTGCACCTGGGTCAGGGCAACCCCTGGTGCCAACCCAGGCTGAGGATGAGCAGATCGAGAGCAGCCCTGCCCAGAAGGACCTGGGGGGGCTGGGGGTGAGAGCTGGACAGGAGCTGGCCATGGACACTCCCAGCCCAGAAAGCCAAGTGTGTCCTGGGCTGCATCCAAAGCCCTGTGGGCAGCAGGGGAGGGAGGGGATTCTGCCCCTCTGCCCTGCTCTGGTGAGACCCCACCTGCAGAGCTGCCTCCAGCTCTGGGGTCCCAGCACAGGGAGCACATGGAGCTGCTGGAGAGAGCCCAGAGGAGGGACACCAAGGTGATCAGAGGGATGGAGCACCTCTACTATGAGGAAAGGCTGAGAGACTTGGAATTGTTCAGCCTGGAGAAGAGAAGGATTAGGGGCAACATAATTATGGTCTTCCAGTACCAGAAGAGTGCTCACAAGAAAGATGAGAGGGACAATTCGCAAAGGCATGGAGTGACATGACAAGGGGGAATGGCTTCAACTTGAAACTGGCTAGGTTTTGCTTAGATACTAGGAAGAAATTCCTTACCATGAGGATGGCGAGACACTGGAATAGACTGTCCAGAGAAGTTGTGGAAGTCCCAGCCCAGGAAGTTTTCAAGGCCAAGTTGCATGGAACACTGAGCATCCTGATATAGTGGAACCCCATGGCAATGGGGTTAGAACCAGATGATCTTTAAGGTCTCTTACAACCCAAATCATTCTATGATTCTAACTGGATACCAGAATAATATAACTGGGCCATTCTCTGACATTACCGTTTTTTAAAAATTAAAAAACCAAAACAGCAGAAGTAGGAAACTAATCTTTATGTGGTTTTTCTAAGAATTATATTCCATTTTATTAATTAATTAATTTAATTCCATTTTGTAATTTTTAATCCTAATGTGAGGTATTTTAGAAACTGTACACAGGTAGTACACATCCTGTCACCAGCGGATATATGATGCAGTGCCACTGAAACCCTCTTAAACTGCTTGAGGATAGATGTTGATCTACACCACTGTTCACAAGTTTGGGAACAGCCTCTTTTGTTTCCTTTGTTGTTCATGCAGATAATGTTCTGGATTGTATTCATCTTAAGCCATGGAAAAAAAATTAGAATCCATTCAGAAAGCAGTAAAAGATTTCTGTTTTCATTTTAGAAAATATTTTTTTCATCATCAATAATAAGAATGAGGGCTGATTGAGTGATAAGTAACTAACTAAGATTTGGACCATTTTGTGCCATGAGTACAAACCTCAATTAACTGGAAGACAAATATAAGAAATCTAAAAATTCTACTTATACTGTACTTGAAAATATATAGAGGGATAAGCACCTTTCATGAGTCTTGATTGAATCAATTTTAGCTCAGCTAGCACGTTCACTCCTGAGATAAATATATATGCATTTTATTATGTGTTTCTGTGGCATATAAAGCAATACAAAATATGCTCATTAGGGGCTTGGTGGTATTTACTCCAATTTTTCATTTGACTACTAACTAACAATTTATTAGTTGTTATTATTATAACTAACTTTTTAGTTTTGGAATACAGAGCATGGAAATGCATGCAAGATTTTTCAGGCATTTCTGCCTGTGAGAGATTCTTACAGTGCCAAGGTCAGTCAGAGAACCTGTGGATAATTTTTCCCAGGCAGACAGATGTAAACATCTTGCTTGTTACTGATGTTTTGGAATGATGCTTTGAAAGGGGTGTTTCCTTTGGTCAATGGAGAAAACTGTACCTTGGATTTTTTCTCACACAATTCTGTTCACATAATCACTGCATGGATCTTGAGAGAAAGAGATCTCTCTTTGCCTTTTGCTTGTGCTTTTGCTTTTGCCTCTGCCTTTGCATGAATAAAAGAAATAGCCTTCTGATGATTTTGAGAATGGAGTCTTTTTTGTTACTCTAGCCCTCATAAGAGCCACATCATTGCAATGACAGAGAAAATCAAAGAAAACTAGAAAGACCATGTTTTCAGATGATCTCCTTGATATGCATGTTTATTTGTTCTGCATTGTCCTGATTTGCTTAAATGATATTCATTTTTCTCTGTTGTTTTGTTTTTTTTTCTTTTATGACTGTTTGAAATTTGAAAGAATTTACATACATTCCATTTCTTGGTTTAGATTTATTCAGATATGCTATTATGTTATGTTATTCTTTCACGCAATTCTTATCTGAATCCTGCAGCCTTTTATTTGTTTGTCACTCTCATTCTTCCACATTTTTTAAATCTATCTTATTCTTTAACTAAGAAACATGCAAGTGAAAACTTCCTTGAAAAACTAATTGCAGTAATACACAGTAAAACATAACTATTTTTCAGCACCTTCCTCCTTCCTATATTCCTAAATTCTCAAATTTTAATCCACAATCTGAAGAATCATATTTGCTTTTTAAACTTAATCATAAGATACCACACAGGTAATTGGCACAGTACTTGAAATAGCAAGTTATATGTGATTATATCAGTGTCAGTTCTCAATGGCATTCACTTACTACTGTGACACTAAGAATCCCTGGAGCTTAACATCCTAAACATTCTCCCTTGTCTCTGATAGTTAATACAACCCATAAGGAAGTGCACTTAAGATTTATGAAATCAAGTTAGTATTCCCAAATAAACCTTTTTGAATTTTGCCTTTTACAGGAATTAAAGAGATATCTTTTATGTTGTCTCCAATAGTAACTAGGATTTCTTTGGTCTTAAGGCAAGTGTTTTCAGCCAAATCACTTCAGTGGTGATAAAGAGTGCCTTTCTCATATAACCAATGGAAACTTTATTTATACTGGACTAGGAGAAGTCCTTCTCTTTAAGGTCTTATGGTGTGACCTAGCAAAGACATACTAAAACACCAAAATACTTGTGATTATTTTTATTCTTTAGGCAACCTCAAATATGCCAAGCATTTTCCTAACACAGAAACAAACACAAAGTCCACTATCTTCTGAAGGAGAATTGCTTTCAAACACTGAAAAAATTATAATCTAAAATATCTACAGAAGTTGCAGCACTGTGAGATATGTTACCTTAATGCAACTGAATTGTTATATTGTATAGGTTATCTTAATATAATAGAATTGGTATAGTCTGAGCACCAGTCCTTCCTGCAGCCCCTTTTTAGTAAGATTCTGCATAAATGAGGCAACAAAACAGGGACAAAACTATTAATGACACACTACAAAATAGGAAATAATTAGAGGGGTAGGGGAAAGAGAAAAAAATTTATACAATGACAACTACTTTTGCTCCTAATTTTTCTACTCCTCCTGAAGTTCTCAGTGTATTCTCCATTTCTGTTTACATTACAAGGCTTGTTGATTTGTTATTCATTTATTAATGAATACTAGCTGATATTGATCTCAATGCCTTGTTTATTATCATCTTCTGGTGAATAAATTATTCCAAAGTGATATAACTGGAGTGAACTGTGGTCCCAAAGGCAAAATCAATATACAAAGCAAAGTCTGAAGAAACATTTCTTTCTTGAAGCATATCACAGTTAAGAAATATTTATTTAGAAGGCACAGATAAAGACAGAGGAAGAGGACACCTTCAAAGAGGTGGTAGAAATAGGAGCTATGACAGATATCAGGAAAGAACAAGAGAAGGTTGCTGACACCACAGGCAGGTTTAATTGGAAATCAATTCCTATCCTTTCCTGTCTGCAGTGCTGGATCTGTCTAGGATCAAAGAGTCATATATAGGGAAAATGAGATACTTCCTTACTGTTTTTGCACCTCTGCAACTACTTAGCAAAACCAACACAGTTAGAAATAAAAACAGCTGTCAAAGCTGCACTTTACATTAAAGTAGAAGATCCCCTCTGTCGAAGGCCTGGGCGCCCGCTGGGGTCGGAACTGGGGGTTCCAACCTCTGTCCTCTGCCCTGGAGATTTTCTTCAGTTTGTCATGTTGGAAAAAATGCAGCAAGAGATCTTCTGCTGTTCCAGAGTTGTTTATTTGTCTTATCAGAACCTCGGAGGCAGTGGTAGCATCCTCCAAGGACACCAGGGCAGAAAGGACAATGGCTAAAGATCAGCAGCTACTTTTATATCTTACTAACAACCACTCAAGAAACAATACATATCTTATTTTCTTTTCGTCTTTTCAATACTAACTTTTTTCCACCAACCAACACACCACAGGAACTGGTGTCAGAGAAGAGAGGAAGAGAAAGAGGAGAGAGGAGAAGAAGAAAGAAGGAAAAACTACACCCAAAAATCTCCATCTTGTCTCTATATAATACATAGAGCAAGATCTCAAAACTACAACTAAACTCTCTGTACACTAAACAAAAATCTCTTCACCTCTCTGGTGCATTCAGGTTCTCCCAAAAGTAGAGGGAGCTTCTCCAAAAGCCTAGGTCACTGGCTAGGCCACTTTTGAGGAGCTCTGGGGATATAAAGAAACCACCAGAGGAGCAGGAGAAGCCTTCGGGCTTCCCTGGACTCCGACACCCTCTTCTATGTGTCCTGGTTTCAGCTGTGATGGAGTTGGTTTTCTTCTTGCTTTGTACTCAGTGTACTCTCACTCAGTGTGAGAATCATGTTGAGAACACACCGATATTTTGGCTTTTGATAAGCAGTGTTTTCCCTGAGTCAGGGACTTGTCAGTGTCATGTGAGAGGCTGCACAAGAGGAGGAATCACAGCCAGGACAGGTGACCTCGGTGAGCCAAAGAGATAATCCAACACCACAAAATGTTATGACCATCATATAAACTGGTTTATATGGTAAACCATAGCAGCTGGTAGGGAGAGGAAAAGTCCTGCTCAGAGACTTGCTGGACAATGATCAGTGGGTGGTGAGAAAACGTATTGTGCATTTCTCTCGGTTTTATTCATCTGTCTTTCTCCTTTTCATTACAGTTGTTATTTTTATTATTGTTTTGCTATCAGTATTATTATCACAATTATTTTCTATTTATTTTGTCTATTTTCAATTATCAAACTATTCTTATCTCAACCCATGAGCTTTATTCATGCTTTTCAATCTCCTTCCCATCTCACCATGAGAGTTGGCGAGGAGTCACTGAGCAGCTGCCTGGTACTTACCTGCTGGCTGGGACTAAAGCACAACAATATGAAAAAGTGTGCAAAGATTATGTGTTAAATGATATCCAGTAGAAATGCATGAGCTCCTTCATCATTTTGATTTGCTGCACCATTGTTGGTACCTTTCTACTGCAGGTCCTTGTCATTGCAAATTTCCATTCCTCCACATTGTCTGTCCTTTCCATATATGTTCTCTTTTCCCTCTCTCCTGTGTGTGTCATCAAAGGAATCTCTTGCTGTTTTGAGCAGGCCGTGGGTCCCCTACAGACTGCACTTGGAACCATAAACTCTAACTATGAAGTTTACATTATAAGCAAAATCTCAGAAAACTGAACACTGAATAAATTGTCAGGAGATTTTGTTGTCTAGCCACAACCGAGAAGAGACAACAGGGCATATTCATTTGTGTAATATAAATTAGGGGAGTTTCACAGTTATAGCAACTTGACTAATATCATATTAGAAATATAGTTATATACCTGTGCTACTTTGACCATATTGAGGAATTCTAGGATTGAATGGTAAAAGAAATTCTTTGAGCACTGCCACTGCAATGACATTGGTATGTGAGAGGTATTTCCATGAAAAGCCACATATTTTTGAGGATGGACAGACTCTGAAGTAGGCTGCTCTCGTGCCAGAGAAGACCAGGATAATAAAAGCAAGTCCTTCTTTGGGGATTTGAAAGCATTATCCAAAAGAGAGACAGAAAGAAAAAGAAAGCAATATACTGCCCTATTACTGAGCAGTAGTAGAATACTTTCTAATAGCACTCAGATTGCCAAGTCCTTCTTAAGAAGTAATGGAAGTGATACATTTGTATGAATAGGAAAAGATTATTTTCTCCAGCAATAAAATGAATGATAGAATGGTTTATTACTGTTGCCAGAAAATTTATACTGACAAGTATATCCACATAATTCATTGCATTACAAAGAACACGGTATTGTCTTGCCAAAGAAAATCATCATTTTAATTTAAGATGAATTGTATTTTAGTAGCTGGTACAGACTTCATAGATCACAGATCTGAGTAATGAAACTGATTTAAAGAAAACAGCTAAGATATTACTTTAAAAATTGCCTGATTAGAACAACTTAGCCCTTTATCAGGGTTGCTGGCATTTTGAGGAAGTCATTCTGCATGAACCAACTTATTTTATGAAAATAAAATACCTTCCATAATACCAAGCTTTAAAGTTTAAGTATACCTAGGTATCCAAGTTACTTAACATACTGAAGGGAAAAAACAATTCTGTCATCCTGTGCTCTGGAAGAATTGTTCTAGAAAATTATGGTCCTTCTGGAGACATATTAATCTCTCATTTTATTTGAATCATACAAACATATTATTATTAGGAAAAAATCCTCAGAGGGTCTCACTTTGTTAAGTAGATAAGGGCTGAGACAGTGCAGTACACAGTAGTGTAATGACATGATATATAAGAAAAGAACTTTCTTAATCGCTTTCACCTAGGTAAAAGTGTGGTTTGAAATCTTTCCCACAGATACTATGAAGAGTTTTTAAAAATACGTTCATGTTGAAAGTCAGTGTAGAAATAACATAGGCCTGTTACAGGATAAGAATGGTCACCTCCCAAACAGGGACATGGACAAGGCAAAGATGTTTAATGTATTTTTATCCTCTGTCTTCAAGACAGATGATGGACCAAGGGGGTCTTAGTGCCTTGAACTGGAGGACCATGACTCCAGATCCTTGAATGATCAACTGCCAGTGGACCTTGAACTTGTGCATGATATGCTGTTACAGCCGAATCCTTACAAATCCATGAGGCCTGGTGGGATTCATCCAAACATCCTCAAATAGCTGGCTGGTGTCATCGCATTTCTCAATGGTTTTTGAGCAGTCTTGAGAATCTGGAGAGGTTCCAGATAACTGGAAGCTGGTGAACATTGTCCTGATTTTCAAGAAGGGCAAGAAGGAGGTC
>VZTN01005690.1:55417-71680 GCA_013400515.1 Erpornis zantholeuca | reverse complement strand
ATTGTCCTGATTTTCAAGAAGGGCAAGAAGGAGGTCCCTGAAAACTATACCCTGTCAGTCTGTTGTGGTTTAGGAATGTTACTCCCCAATACAGTGCTCTCTCACTCCCTCTTCTGCTTCCCCTTTCCCTCTCCCTTCCCCTTCCCCTTCCCCCCTCCCCCCCCCCTCCCCCCTCCCCTCCTCTCCTNCCTCTTCTTCTTCTTGCTGCAGCAGGATAGAGTTGAGAATCAGCAGCACAAAACACGAAAATCATGGGTTGAGATAATAATAGGTTACTAGTAACAGCAATGAGATAAGAAAATGAACAGTAACAGCAACAATACCAAAAGTATATAAAAGAGAGGGTGATTCACATGCATAAATGCTCGCTGCAGGACCTGAGACAATGAACAGTGACAGACATCTTTCCCCCTCTACTACATTTGTTTTTTTTACAACCAGAAGATACACCCTTCTTCTCCAATATCAGAGTACCTCTTTGTCTGCCTCCCCAGAATGACATTAGGTGGTATAGAATAACATCTGCTCCTGGCTACACCTGCTTAGTTGCAATCCCTCCCAGCTACTGCAAAAAAATTAACCGTGTCCTGGCCAAAACCAGGATGCAATCTCACTTCTGTTCCCAGTAAAATCATGGAAAATATTATTCTGGGAGCTATTGAAAAACATCTGGAGGACAACACAGCCATCAGTCACAGCCAGCACAGCTTCATGAGGGGAAAAGTCCTTATCAAACCTGAGTTTCTCCTACAGCAGGGTAAACCACCTAGTTGATCAAGGGAAGCCAGCTGATGTAATCTTTCTGGATCTCGGCAAAGCCTTCCAGAGGTGGTGATAAAGGCTCTCAGAGGATCATTCCAACTGTCTTTCAGAGGATCCTTCTGGACAAAATATCTAACCCACAGCTGTGTAAGTTACACAATGGGTGAACAACTGACCCACAGGTTAGGCACGAGGCGTTATAGAGAATGGGGTGGCATCTGACCGGTGACCTAGGGCCACTAGCAGGGTTCCACAGGGCTCTATCATCAGACCTGTGCTCTTCAATATCTTTATTAATGACTGGGACAGAGGAAGGAACCCTCAGTGTGACAACAGGACTAAACTGGGAGGAGCTGTCAACTCACTGGAGGACAGGGAGACCTTGACAAATTTGAGAGATGGGGAATCACCAACTGTATGGAGATTAAAAAGGACAAGTCCTGGATTCTGTACCTGATGGGGGTGAGAGGCTGGAGAGCAGTACCACAGAAACAAATCTGGGAGTCCTGGTCCCTGATAAGCTGAACATGAATCAGCAGTGCCCTGGCAGCCAGGAGGGCTAACTGTGTCTGGGGGCCATCAGGCACAGCATCGCCAGCTGGGCAAGGGAGAGATTATCCTGCTCTGCTCTGCTCTGCTCTGCTCTGCTCTGCTCTGCTTTGCACTGGGGTGGCCTCACCTTGAGTCCTGGGGGCAGTTTTGGGCACCACAACATATGTTGCGATGACCCGCAACGAGCCTCGGAGACGCAGTGGAGTGGCCTGAAATCACTGACACGAGTCTCATGGAGATATGGTTAATTGTCTCTCTTTATTGTGAAATCTGAGGGTATATATAGTTTCTAGCAGGGTACACACAGTTTGTGGTTAATAATGATAGGACACAGGCTACTGTTCATGTGGCAGTACTCTTAGTTCTATGGGATAATCTTTCTAAATCATGCAATTCTACTAATTAGTACTCTAAAATCTTTGTGGTTTCCATATCTTGTTTTCTACATTCTTCTTGCTTGTTTTCTACATTCTCTTTACTTGTTTACTTGCAGACTTCGGCAGATGTTGTTCCTCAGTTCTTAGGGATCAAGGACACACCGTCTGCACTTTCTGGCACCTACACAGGGTTGTGCAGGCAGGCTTCAGACTGGACTGAATGCCCGCTTTCCTGTTGTTGGGGTTTCAGAAGCTCCCCATTCTTTCTTTTTTTTCTCTCCTCTCTTAAAGGAATTTTTCCCCATGTTTGGTTGCTAGGGAACAAATAGCTGGGTACTTAAGAGAAACAAAGGGACATGGCCACAGAGAAGGGCCCGGCCCTCTTTTTTGCCTGGAGCTGTTCTCATTGAGCAGAAACTAGAACTGGGCGGGATTGGAACTGGCAAAGGGGAGCAAGATACAGCCTGGCTGCAGTTTCACTGGCATCTGCAGGAGAGGCAGAGGCTGCTCTGCCCTGCCACTCCTCTGCTCTTTCTGCCAGTCCCCTGCTGCCCCTGCTGCCTTTGCTGTTTCTGCCCTTTCTGCCGCAGCCATCACTCCTGCTTCGGTTTCGGCTTTCTTCTGCCACTGCCGCAAGCTTTCTGCTACACTGTAGCTCCGGCACCCTGCCTGCTGAGACCTCCTGAGACCCCGCTGCAGCTCCGGACTTGGATACATCTCATCTACAGCCTGGGATTTGGATCCATCTCTCCTGCTCTGGCCTCCTGTCCCCGAGGGTCCTTCCCCTCTGCCCCAGGGCTTTGTGAGTTTACTCTCTGCCTCTGCCATTTCCTGAGGGCCGAGCTCGCTCCGGAGCGCCCCCTGCCGGCGCGGGGGAACATCGCTGCCTGACAGCCCAGAGAGGCTGCACTGGGCCTGCTCTGTTTGGTATCACCACCAGGGCTACTGCTGTTTGTTTGCCTTGCTTTATATATGTGTTTATATAATCATTAGTAAAGAACTGTTATTCCCATTTCCCATATCTCTGCTTGAAAGCCCTTGATTTCAAAATTATAATAATTCGGAGGGGAGGGGGTTGCATTTCCTATTCCAAGGGAGGCTCCTGCCTTCCTTAGCAGACCTGTCTTTCAAATTAAGACACCTGTAATATGCTGTCTAGAACATAAAAAAGTTATAAAGCTTTTAGAGATCATCCACAAGAGGGACATGAGGATGATGAAGGTTCTGGAGGAGAAGCCATATAAGGAGAGGCTGAGGTCATTTGGTCTGCTCAGCCTGAAGAAGAGAAGGCTGAAGGGAGACCTCGTGTCAGTCTACAGCTTCCTTGTGAGGGGAAAAGGAGGGGCTGTCACTGATCTCTGTGATGACAGTGACAGGACCTGAGGGAATGGCCTGAAGGTGTGTCACGGCAGATTTAGCATGAATATCATGGAAAGGTTCTTCTCACAGAGGGTGTTTGGACACTAGAACAGGCCCCCAGGGAAGTACTCACAGCACCAAGCCAGTCTGAGTTTGGTGTCCAAACAATAAGACTGTTTGGACAATGCTTTCTGACATGTGGCATGATTATTGGGGCTGTGCTGTTACAGGCTATTGATCCTGAAAGATCCCTTCCAAATCAGCATATTCTATGATTTTATGATTCTATGATTCTATGACTCTATGATTCTATGATCACCTTTCTTCACAAAAGAAAGAAAGCTACTAAATATATTTATACTGTAATAGTAATCCTTTTGCACATTTTGATTGTTAAAAATGAGAAACCAAAGATAACTACAATCTGTAATTTTGAATCATATTAAGCCTGATGCAAATTAGATTAGTATAGAAATGTATATTCAGTAGCATTCAATATAATAACAAGAAAATATATGAAACAAGGTGAAATCAGGCAGTTACCCTGTTACATTTAACAAGTAGGATATAAAAATTATTAAATTAATGCAAGCTCCCTGTCATGGGAATGTAGGGTGTAACTATGCTATCACCATCTGTTAAACCCAGGCGGGGCAGTTTCCTTATCTCTTCCACACCCATCTTCGCCCAGAGAAATTATCTTCTGTTAATGGGCCATTGAGGGTGGGTGCCTGAATGATAACATGTTATCATCCCATTGTGAGAGGCTCCACCCAGGGGGAGGAGCCAAGCATTCCTGTCTGGATAAAGGGTGAGATTTGGAAGAAGACAAGCAGCCTTTTTTTCCACTGAACCCACAGAGGAAAACAAGGCCCTTTTTTACCAGCATTGGACTTCCAGGAGAAAACTGCATCTTTTTCTACTGGACCACTGCTTCAACCAAGCCACCATCTGTCACTCCAGGACGGCAGCCACCACCTGACCAGACTGTTGCCAAACACCCTGACTAAACAGGGTGTCAGGTCATATTCTGACTCTGACAGCATTTTTGTTTGTATTACTACATTTTATTATTAACTAGTAAAGAACTGTTATTCCTGCTCCCGTGTCTTTGCCCGAGAGCCCTTTATTTTCAAAATTATAATAATTTGGAGAGGGAGGGAGTTTTATATTTTCCATTTCAAGGGGAGTTTCTGCCTTCATTACCATAACCTGTCTTTCCAAACCAAGACACTCCCTTAAGTTGTTGAGTAAGGGGACAAATTTTTAAAACAATTTTAGGTTTATTTAAAATATCATTTAGGGATTTGTCTTGGTTTGTGTTGCTTCTTTTTTCTCTTTTATTTCTGAAGAGGATCCATAATTTTTCCAATTTCAAACATTAAAACCAAAAAGTATCCTCATTTTAAATGTTTTTTTTAATGAAAACAGGAATATTTCCTCTAAGGCAAGACAGGCTGCCCAGTTTAGCCGATCTGTTATCCAAATATGTCCCTGGATTGAGACAAAAACATTGTTATGCTTTTAGAGAGCAGTCTGAAGTCCATACTGACAAAACAGTGTATTCTGTTTCATAGGAAGAGACTGCAGAACCCAAAGTAGGGTTTCATTGATTCAACAGACCAATTAAAAATGAAGTAGAGGAAACAAGATGGGAATCAACTATGAAGTTTGTCACTTAGTAGCCCTGTCGGGTCTGCCTGGGAAAATAGGCTCCTAGTAGGGGCTAAGTAACTCCCTCGGATGTGGTCTCCTCGTGAGCTTGAGGAAGTGGCTTAAAAGTAGTGATGGGCAACGATCTCTTTCTTGCAAAGTAAAATGTTTAATAACATGAAAATAACAAACAAGAAACACCTGAGACGAGCACACTCACCTCAAGGGGGGAGAAGTGAAAGAGCATGTGGGTCTGGAAACAATTTTTTACCAGGTTAGATGGGTGGTATTACATGAAGCATTGCCCAGTGAGGATAGAGATAAGGAAAACCTACAGGTCAGGAGTCCAATAGATCAGAGGTAGAGAACTCATGGGCAGGTTAAGCCACCCATGACCTGGGGAAGATGGGAAACTCTGGCTCTGTGCCCATATTTGGAGGCTTCGATGTAATAGAAACTTCTGCTTTTAGGAGGTGCACTGCTACAGAAATTTGTCTTAAAATTTTCAGTGAAGGTTAAATTCTCTCATGTATTGTGTGTGTAAGCATTTAAATCCAGACTTTATTTTAGTTTTTTTACCTCATTCCTGTAGCCAGCTGTTTTCTTTCATCCAGGAAAGGACCAAGATGGAGTTTCTGTGGGATGCTCAAGAGCTGTTACTTAGTTTCATGGCATAATGGAAAGACAGTGTCTCATCTGCAAAATTACAGTGGCATAGATCATATTTTCTGTTGCTTGATTAGAGACTACTGAATGCATTTGAGATTTTATGACCAGATTATGTTTCTTGAGAGGAAAAGAAAGGAGCAAAGTACATAAACCACAGGAAGCTGATGCAGGCTGTTCTGCAACTTTAAGTCCATTGTCACTCTCAGGCAGTGAAACCCCTACCTTAGTGACAGGGATTTTAAATCTTTCTAGGCCAGATTGCACTCAATTGTCTCAAACAGTCACATCAATTAATTCGAAATTCAGAATAAAGTTTTGGATAGTTAGAAATTTTCTTCTTAACATGAGAGTGAAAAGTGAAGTGAATTAGTGAGTTACACAAAAAAACCCTGCCCAGTTGTGACAAAATTAATTCAAAGAGACAGTACTTTCATTTTGAATTCTGCCCAGCAGTGAAGGAGAGGGTAAGATGCCAAATATTAAAAGTTGTATTCCTGGCAGGTCATAGATTTTTAGGCAGAGCAGTTTCAGGCCAAAAAATAGAGTTATGTTTATGCAAAGAGATGAGCTTCTCAGATGTATAAACAATAACAGCAAAAGCATTAACAATAGTACTTGTATTGTCACTGTATGTAGACTAGGCTATCCTTAGAATTATCCTAAGGCAAGGATCCTCCACACAAAAACAGAACAGAAATAGAAAATTAAAGAACTGACCATTATGAAAACTTTTCCTGTTTGGAAGAGCCTCCAATACAAGCACAAGAAAGCAATAGGTGAAGACAATTCATGGAGAAATTTAAGGAAACAATTAGCCTGTACTGTGATAAGCAGACACGGTATATGACTGCTTTAGCCATGTCATGTCTTTGTAGGCACTGCTTCCAAAAAAAAAAAAGGTTTTAAGAAAGGGTTTTAAAGCAAGTAACACAGTCATTACAAAGATATTCAGTCTCCTGCCTTAATTGGGACTGCTGGAGTGGAGAGTTACAGATATATTCATTTGAATATCCTGATACTTATTCGTATCAGTGCAGTCCCTGACTTTAAAGTATAAATGAAGACAAAACTGCTTACAAAATCATATTTACGTCAAAAATCCAGAAAACACTCTCCTACCATAGAATTGTGAGTTACCAATAGACACATACTTTAAAAGAAAAATCTAGTATTTACATGGCTATGTCAAAAAATCTGAAATGCTCTAATAACTTATAATACATTACTGGGTAAGCAGATTGCCAAAGATATCAAAGTCTACTGAAACCCGGTGCTGTGGTCCTACTTTTTTGCCCTTCACCCTTTTTGTAGGATCATGAACCCACAACCTTATGGTCACTGTAGCCAAGGCTGCCCCTGACTTTCACATCCATGACCAGTTCTTCCTTGCTTTTAAGTAGCAGGACCAGCAGAGAACCCTGCCTTCTTGGCTTCTCAATCACCAATAAGCCACATGCCCTAGAAAATCTCCAAGACTGAGTGAACCCTTATGTTTTGTCCCTCCAAAAGATATCACGGTGGTTGAAGTCTCCCATAATCATCAGGGTCTGTAAATGTGATGTTTCTTCCAGTCATTTGAAGAAGGCTTCAACTACTACTTCTTCCTGCTAAGGAGATCTGTAGCAGATACCCACAGCAGCAGCAACCATGCTGGTCCACCTGCTGACCTTCATCCACAAGCTCCCATATGGCTCCTTACCTATCCCTGGACAGAGCTCTGTGCACTCCTGCTGCTCTCTCACATAAAGGGAAAACCATTCTTTTCACATTCCGACTCCATTCTTTCTAAGGCGCCTATACCCAACAATTACAGCACCCCTTTCTTGGGAGCTCTCTTACCACACTTCCCTGATCCACTGACATAACATTATGACAGCATACAAACTTCAACTCCTTCTGGTTTGTTTGGGGTTTTTTTGTTTTGGTTTTTGGTTTGTTTTTTCTTTTTCATACAGCATGCACTAGAAGCATTTCACAGATTGTACTAGGGGTGTATGGCAAGGTTTTGGTAACAGGGCAGTTACAGGAGTGGCTTCCATGAGAAGGTGCTAAAAACTTCCTTTATGTCCATTAAAGCTGGCCCTAAGATAGATGCGCTTTTGTTGGCCAAGGCTGAGCCTGTGAGCAACGATAGTAGTGGTCTGGGATAAAAGAGCTAAGAAGGGGGAAAACGACTGCTCAAAAGCAGCTGGGAGAGAACAGTGAGAATGTGAGAGAGGAACAATTCTGCAGACAGCTAGGTTAGTGCAGAAGGAGGGGCTGGAGGTGCTGCAGACACTGGAGGTCAGATTCCCCTGCAGCCTATGGTGCAGCCCTTGGTGAGGCAGCTGTGATCCTGCAGCCCATGGAATACACAGGGATGCAGAGATCCATATGAAAGTTGTAGAAAACTTCATGCCAGAGCAGATGAATGCTCAAGAAATTCTGTGACCTTGTGAAAAGCCCATGTTGGAGCAGGCTTCTGTCAGAAGCTCTGACCCTGCAGAGAGAGGAGCCCTCACTGGAGGAGGTTTGCTGTCAGGTTTGTGATCCATAGCAAGGGGGTCTCATTTTGGAGTAATCTGTTCATAAAGATTGCACTCTGTGGAATGACCCATGCTGGAACAGTTCATGAAAAACTGCAGCTTACAGGAAAAACTCATTCTGGAAAATATGTAGAAGACTGTCTCATGTGGCCCATGGGAAGGACTAATATTGGAGCAGTTTGCAAAGGACTGTCTTCTGTGGGAAAGAACTCCAGGCTGGAGCAGAAGATTGCAAGGTTCTTCCTTTACAGGTGTCAGAGACAACATGTGATGAACTGACTACAACTCCTTGTTCCTCTACACTGTGTAGGGAAAGGAGGTAGAAAATTTGGGAGTAAAGGCAGAAGAGAAGGGAAGGAAGAAGAGAGGGATGGCGAGAAAGTGTTTTAAGATTTATATGTATTCATTATTATTTTATTCTCATTTAATTGTCAAAAAATGAATACCACAAGTTAAATCCGTTTTGCCCATCAGGGTAGTTGATGAGTGATCTATCCATCCCTGCCCTTATCTCAACCATTTCTTATATTTTTCTCCCTCTGTCCAGTTGAGGAAGTGAGTCACAGAGTGGCTTTGGTGAGCACTTGACATCTAACCAGGGTCAAGCCCTCAAAGAGAGGCACTCAATTGTGCTGACTAGGGAATACAGGCTTGAGAGCTCTCCCAATAAGACTGTTTTTCAGACACTTCCTTCTTTTCATGCCTGTTCTCAAACAGATTGCAGTTCACTCCTGTTTTGTTAATTACTGTGTCCAGTTCTGCTCCCATCGCCCCAGGCCTTTGGCTTGCTTACTCCACACACAGCTTCTTTACTTGTTGAGAAATCTCTCCCTCCCCAGTTATTCCTAATTTAAATCTCTCCCTACCAGGTGTCTTACAAACCATACCAGGATGTTGACAAAAATAGATTTGTCCTACATAATCAGGTGGATCTCATCTCTTCCAAACAGCTGTTGATCCCCAAAGAGGGTTCTGTCGCTGTTGGCGTGGTCACCACACCCACTGACTGTGTCTCAGACAAAGTGAAAAAAGCCTTTATTAAACAAAGCAGCTCCTTTTTAAAGACTTTTGGATGTTATCATTTGTGTCACGTAATTATTGGCTACTAAATTACTACAGTAGATCCACTGGCTATTATTAATTACAATATACTACCATATTGGCTACCTATAGCATAAGTATTCAAGCATGCAGGAAAATACCAGATGTAGATATGTTGCTGTTTTTCTCCTTTTATTGTTTAGCTTTCTTGCTTCTGTTGATATTACATTTACATGGGTAAAAACTAATTGTTTTTCTTCTCCCAGGCTTTTCTCACAGTCTTTCTGCAGCCAGAGTAACAGGGTTTAGCCATGATTTTACAAAGGCAACAAGGCCTTCATTTTATAAGGTTTAACCTATATGCAATAGGTTAAAAAAATGCTATTGTTCTCTTTGTTTCAGCTCAAAATACTATACACCAGCTTCACTAGCTCAAAGACTCTTTTAATCCTTCATGTCATTTTCAGACAATACAAGGTGTTCTGGTTGATTTATTAAATTTACAATATGGATGTCCTTCTCAGGTTTTTTATGCAGCATAAATATTTCTCTATAAAAAATATTAAGCAACAGAACCATTAATTTTAAAGGAGATATTGATTCTACAATTACCCCTGTTCTTTCAGTAAACATTCTGGAGATCTCAAGTATTCATTCTCAAACATATGGTTTCCCCTGTAAAAGGATGGTATGCAATTACCACATGCAAAGACCCTCTGGGCAACTCGTTACGAGTGCAAACTGTATGAGACATTGATATCTCATTTTGGTATGATGTGAACGTTCTGATTACAGAATTCCTATAACCAAGCTTAAATAAAGACATAAAAGTCCACACACAGTTTTGTTCACACATCCAGATTGTTCCAGAAGTCTTAGATGCAAATAAAAGTAAGCTTCTATTTTTGATCAGGGTAGCCACCTATGCTTTTCCCATCAGAAATAATTCTACATAAGCTGGTGGAAGGATTAGGTTCCCTAACATACCACTTTTCCTCTCATCTATCTTTATTACAACTGTTATTGTACCTCTAATAAAATCAGTTGGATTTTCACTGGTACTTTAAAAGAAGCAGAATTAGATCAATTACTTCAGCAGCCCTCTTAACCTTTGTAAACTGCAGCTAAGCATACAGTGGGGAGGGGAGATGTGGAGAACTGTGCCTTTCAAGGCTCTGAGGTGACCTGGAGCAGAGTGATACTGTTCAGAGCACACAGCACAAGTGCTGGGCCACCAGAGACCTGAGGAAGCTTTACTTTACTTCTCCTACATATCTGAGCCTGCCAAGCCCGCAGTCAAAGACAACTTTAGACAACTTTTATAAATATGGGAGATCAAAATGGTTAGCTCAGGGGACACAGTGTCGCCGTAGCAAAAACCCTATGTCCCATCTACCACTATCATCAGCTTTGCAGATGGAGAGCTTCCATTTAAACCTCACACCAAGGTTTAACACCGCCTTTGAAAAGGATGTCAGTATGCAAGCACTGCTAACAGAAAGAGGAAAGCTTCCATCCAACTCAGATGTGGCATGAAGATGACATTTTTTGAAACTGATGCAACTTCTGCTAAGACTACAGCAGGTTCCCAGTTTCTCAATATTTTGATGAAAATGAGCTGTATTTTCTTCAGAAACAAAGGGATTCTGAGTGCTTTAAAGAAAATATTAATTTATAGCCGTTGTTCACATTGAAACAGGTACCTTTCATCAAAGGGCTAGTTTCCTTATAGAATTTCAATAGCTTTTAAAGAGTAGGACATTTTTGCTACTTAAAATACGCTGTAGATTTTGCTACAATTGTTTGGTTTGCCTTTTTTTTCCCCCTGGTTCCTTTGTCATTCCTTCCTATCAGTGGCTGTTCACTCCAAATTTAGCTACCAACAAGGCAATGGTGAAAAACTGGTTCACACCTGAAATGAGGTAGTGATCCTTTTGCAGATTATTTTCCTCCTCTCCTCCTCCTTTTCATCAGCCATACTAAGCTGCCTGTTTGACAAATGTGTACTGAATACTGATTTTCAAGGTAAGTTCTTTACAGAGTGAAAAAAAAAATTAAGATTCAATCAAAGCAGTAATTTTTTTAACATGTCTTTTTTAATGTGCTAATGGCATCTGAGTAGAAATCATGTTCATCTAAGTCTTTGCTGGAATTTTTATAACATTTGCTATCAGATGCAGGAGCTAGCTGAACTTTGAATAGAAGAAGCATCCTACTTTTAAGCAAACTAGCTTATTTAAATGTAAAGAGGTCAGCCTACCAAGAGATGCCCAGAAGCCAAACACAGCTAAGGGCTGCTTAGTGTGCTTAAGAAAATTAAAGCAGAGTGACTGTACATGTAATACTGTAGAAGTCTCTATTGCTATGACCACTTCCCTTTCTAGCTAGACATCGTAGGTGTGCTTAAATTAGCAGGAAATTGCATTGTAATTATGACATGTAAACCATTACCTGGTGTAAGCTGCTCTCTTGTGTATGATCTCAATTTTACCATGCATAACTTGTTACAGAAGGATTTGCCATTGCCTGGAGGCTAGAAAGTCTGAAACAACCAAAGGTTTAGATTAAGTATGGCACATCCTTATACCCAGTGGTTTGCAAAGATATTTCATCCAAACTTCAGAAAAGTGCCTCTAGCACTTAAAATGATAGTCAGATTTGGTTTTTCTTACACTCTGTGGGGATTAGGCTTCTCTTGAAGTTCTCTGTTAGGGAGAGATTTTTGCTATCATCCTGATAAGCTTAAATATTAATTGTTTCCCTTTATTTACTCTTCTGAATCATAATTTTCTTTGTATGGATTGTACACTGTATGCAAACTTACTAAACTGCTAAGGTTCGATCTCCTTAGATTGAAGATTAGGCAAAGACTTAAAAGGCACACTTCCTTAGTAACTGAGTTTTCTTATTTTTAGTCTGAGAACTTTGCTTACAAACTTTGTTCCTGCATTGTAGGAACTTTAAATTCTGATATCTGCTTGCAGGTCTGTGACTTTGCCTAAGCCTATTTTTTCCCCCTCCTGTTCTTAAGCAATTGCTGTAGCTGTCAACAGAGCACAGGTACCTAAGGCAGTAGCTAGCATCTCAGACAGCTTCTTAATGAAAGACCCATGCTGATCCTTCCATTTATGCATTAGATCATTGACTGATCTAGCACTCACCCTAGACCTGCAAGGTACAACAGTCTTGTTTTAATCAGTCCCCAGAAATGAGCATTCACAGTGCAAGAGCCCTCTAACATGGTGCACGCTGCACCACTTTCTCCAAACATACAACACGGTGTCCTAAACTATTACGTTTATAAATGTAGATTTCTGAGAAAAGGTACAAATATAATCTTTCAGCAGAACCATGATATCCACTTACAAACAATCAGGGAGCATACAGGAAGATGTGCATGTAAAAGATGATTTCAGTCTTTTATTGAACAGTGGATAAATCCCAGGACTGTCTCCTAAGATAGGGTTAAATTCAGCTTTAAAGGCATAACTTGGCACCAGCATCACTCTTATGAAAAAAACACCACTTATATTTTCATTATAAAGTAAATGTATTTGATTGATAGATAATTATAATGTTTGTGGCACAAGAAGAAAGGACACTGCAACTGTGCATTTATTTTCATCTGCATGAGCATCAGGGGAGGATTCTTCCAGAGAGCTGAATGCGTGTCAGACTGGACAAGTTTGGTGTCTCAAGCCAATGCCTGTGTGTGTGTGGCTGGGGTTGGGTCAGGCCTTGCTTCTGGTGAGACAGTGCCCTGCCCCCAGACCCCCCCAGCCTAGGAGAGCTGACAATCAATCAGCCAATCAATCAATTAATCACACAGCAGGGGCAGTGCTGACCCAGCTCCTGACTGGACAAATGACCACAAGTGCCTCCATGAAGGGCTAAGGGTTTAAAAGGGGTTGACTGTGAAGTGGACATTCATCTAGACCCTGCCTTCTTCTGGAGTTTCTAATTCATGCTGGAACCCTAGGAGCTGGTAGCCATATGTGTGTTTTTCTGTACCTTTTCTGTCTTTCTTTTCCTAATTCTATTTTTCCATAGAACATTTTTGGGTAACATAGTATTTTACATAGTATTTGGAGCTTCTAAGTTGAATGGGCTACATAAATGCTAAATTAATGCTAAGTAAGGTTATAGTAGGTGTTTTATATTGAATTTGGTATTGTATTTACTTATTTGCTGAAGTTTCCTTCATTTTCTATATTTTTGCCAGAAAACTTTTGTGTGATGTTTAGCTTTTGAGAAAATTTGGTTGGTATTTCTCCTCTGTGTCTACCCAAAGTAAAAGAACTTTGGTTTAGCCCATACATTAAGTGTCTGGGATGTAATAATCTGCAATCTATTTATAGAGATTTGTTCAAATCAAAAATATGTCTTTATTTTATGTGTGTGTATGTGTGTTTTTTCCTTCTTTCCATTGTGGATGTAGTTTACTACTAATGTAAAAGGAAGATTTTTCTACAAACATAAGCCAATAACTATGCCTTCCAAGAAATGTTCATTAGGATTATTATTTTTTATGTTTCAGCTGTGTGTGTATATGTGCATAATATCCACCTGTGTACTTTTCTCCCTTAATTTCTTTATATCTGACTTTGAAGAAACAATTCTTTACTTATTTCTTTTGAAAATGATGGAGGTGTTCATCCTCCATCATAACAATCGACTGTTCCAACCCCATGTGATAGTTTCTATGTACGTTTTCTATACATCAGTTATATATGGAAATGCTCTAGTGCATTTCTCAGTGATTTCACTTGTATATGGTGAAAGTTTTGCCCCACTAGTATTGGCAATATTAGCACTGGCTCTTAAACAAACCTATAACTGAACTGAAACTGTGACCTATCTTCCTTGGACACTTTGCAATGTTTTTGTCATTCTTTAATATTAATATCTTTTGTCATTCTTTAATATTACATACAGCAAATGTCTGTAAAGCTTCAGACATAAAAATTATGCCTTTCTGGAGGAAGCTGATCACTGATTTCAGTGACCTCAAGATTTCACACAGTGTTTTTAATGATAGGGCTTGAAATCACGCCTCAGTTGCAAACATTCATATTTCCTCAATGAGTTGAAAATGAAGTGCTGAGATAACAACATTTTATTGCTTCAGAAATGCTCTCAGTGGATCTTAAAATTTGCCATTTGGCTGGGGGAATATAAAACCTTCATCAAATTCGAAAGAGGAGCCTATACTTCTTTGAACCAGAACTTTACTTTGAAAAAAATAACAAGCACATCAGGACTCATAACAGACCTTAACAGTGAGGTTTAAACTGCTAGGTAAGATTTTACAGAAATATTCAGATTTTTAGGTATACGTGTGTTTTTTACCTAGTCAAGCAAAGCCATATGTGTATCTATCTGACTGTAAGCATGGTGGTCTGACCTCAGCTGGTGGCCAAGGACCCAAACAACTTTTTACTCCTGCTTCTGCAGGACAGGGATAGAGAGAGAGTATGCAGGGAATAAGACAGACAAGACAAACAGGTAAAAAAACAAACAACCCCCCCAGAAAACAACAACAGAACCCCCCAAATAAACAAAACCTACACAAAAACAACAACAAAATAAAACCAGAAAAAAACAAACAAACCCACCCACAGAAATAGAGAAAGCAACCTGCCAGCAATGGTATTGTCAAGGCTAAAATTCACTTGCCAGTCTTCTCAAAGCACAGCTCTTATTAACACCAATTCCAGGGAGGTAAATTTAGAAATATGCATGTGAAAGTATATAAGGTGTGGTACATAATAAATGAAGTGACATTATCTAATAAGTATTGAGATTCAAGCAGGTTTGCAGAAAAATGTCCCCAGTGTCTGTTCTCATTTAATTGGTACACTCTCCCCAGTGTTTTGTCTATAAGTCATGGGCTAATCACCTGCCCAGATACATTTTAAAGAGTACTTATTGGACTTACTTTCAAATTGTTCCAAATTTCTTCCTTGATTTTTTTCTTTCCTTTTTGTAAGAAAAAACAAATGACCAATTAGCTTCCTATTCTGGAGAAAAAAAAAAAATGTGAGAACCTCTGTGCCACCTGCCTGAAGCAAATTTGCACTGTTGAGTTATGTCAGAGGATTTTAAACTTGAAGTAATGGCATACCCTTGACCCCAGCAGCATGAATGGCTCAGCTAGAATTGCAAATGATTTTTGTATGTTGCCAGTAGACACCATTTATATCACACTGTAAAAAATGAACATGAAGTAGTGATGAACTTGCTGCTGCTGTCAGTCAAGGATGGCTTTGTGTTACAATGCGGGCAAAGTTTGGATGTGTCACACTGCTCTGAAAATGCAGAGTAGAGTATAAAATACCGGGCAGAAATGGAAAATGATCAGTTAGAAACATTGCTTGAAACCATTAAATAAACATCAGCAAATTGAGGAAATCTCAAAAGATTACTTTCATCACAGTTTACAGTTTGTCATAAATGAAATGAGTGGCTTTTGCATTAACAATCAATTAATTTGTGTTAACCAAAGATAAAATCCCCTTCCCAGTTCTGTTCCCACTCCAAGTTATGCTCCTGCTCCAAGTTCTACTTTTACTTCAAGTTTTATTACAAGGTTTAAATAATCATGTTAGAGTTCTGTATTAGTTAAATGTTCTTGTTAACTTTAAGAGTGTAAATTATATTATAAAACCATACAACATTTAACCCGATCTTTAAATCACGTAAAAGTCGAATGAAAGGGAAACTCCAAGGGGACTCTCTAGAGAACTAAATTTAGCAGCCGACCAGTGGACTGTAGGGTGGCTGCATGGCAACCATGCCCTTCAGTGAGGAACTTTCCCGCCGAAACTCAGGCGACATTATCCTGCAGAGGGAGGGCCCAGTGACTCAAACCCTAGGAGCTGGCGAGCTATTGGACTAAGAACCCAACCAATGAAAAACTTTGAAACATCACCTCTAGACATGAGCCGATTGGACAAACTTTTACATGGACCCCACCAATCACTGCGGAGCTCGCCAGCGGGACAGTGGGCGGGACTGGGAGAGTGTCTTAGTTTGAAAGACAGGTTTGCTAAGGAAGGCAGGAGCCTCCCTTGGAATAGAAAATGCAACCCCCTCCCCTCCGAATTATTATAATTTTGAAATCAAGGGCTTTCAGGCAGAGATATGGGAAATGGGAATAACAGTAGTTTACTAATGATTATATATAAAGCAAGGCAAACAAACAGCAGTAACCCTGGCAGTGACACCAAACAGAGCAGGCCCAGTGCAGCCTCGCTGGGCTGTCAGGCAGCGATGTTCCCCCGCGGCTGCAGGGGGCGCTCCGGAGCGAGCTCGGCCCTCACAGG
>VZTN01005690.1:26735-49550 GCA_013400515.1 Erpornis zantholeuca | reverse complement strand
CTTTCCTTTTCCTTTCCCTGCCTTTATTCTAATTTTCTTAATAAATTGTTATTCTGACTTGGTGTCTCCCACTGGTTTGTCTTTTCAAACCAGAACACCCAGGTAACTTGCTTAGTGGCCTTTTTTTGAAGTGGGTGATTCTTTGTTAAAGCTTTAAATGATGTGAAGGAAATGTTTTTTGTATATATTGTTTAAGACAGAAAAAAATTCCTTTCTTACCGGGTCCTAGTAGATGAAATGGATTAAAGTGTCCCATCTACTATATATTTGAGAATATACTAATTCAATTAGTGGTCACCATTCAGGGAAAGGCTGATAGGTGCCTCTTGAATTAACATCTGCATTAAACATTAGTCTTTATTTAACTGTATCCTATCAGTTTTCTCTTTTGCTGCATAGTTGTGCTGACTTCTCTGTAACAGCCTGCTGTGGTTTAGGAATGGTATTCTGAATTTATTGCTTCCACCAAAACCCTCCAAACCAAGCACCACTCACTCATGCACTCCTTCTTCCCTCTCCCTCCCCATTGTGGCATGTCGAGAGAGGAGAACTGGAGGCCCAAAAGGTGAAGATCATGGGTGAAATATGAACAATTTACTGGAAGCAGCAATAAGAAAAGGTAGGAAAAGGTTACAAGAAATAAGAATATGAGCAGTAAGAGCAACAATATTAATTACAAAAGTGTACTAGAGAGAGGTGAGTGATTCCCTCTCTCTAACAAAGGCCAAACACCCACCATGGAGCCTGACCTGACCAGCACCTGACCTGTAAGAGAAATCCTACTGCAGTGACTCTAAGTTTTGCAATACTGTTGCAACAAAGAAAAAAGTCTTCAGTCTTGCCATCAAGAAAACAGGCTTACTATGACCTTCAGGTTAACAATCCTTATGGAAGTGCTACTTTTATCTTAGCTTTCAAGGGTTTTGCAGAAAACATAATTAAATGCATAGCCATTAAAAATCAAGTCCTAACAGCAGTTACCTCAGACTGTCACATGAAATGCAGAAATCCTAGCTGAGGGTTACCTATAGGAGCCAGGCAATTTGTGGATAACATTTTGTTAAAAACTTCAGATTTTTTTAAAAGCTGATATTAAAAGCTGAGTCCAACCACTAATCCCAGTGCCAATACTGTAACTAAATTGGCAGAATTTAGCCACAGAAACCTGATTTCCTTAACTTCATCTAACTAAAACTAGAGACTATGTCATCACTTACTTAAGATTAAGACTGAGAGTCCAGGAAGTCTTTAACTATTTAATGATTTCAGTTTACTGACATTTTATTTCCTATTTGTGCAGCTAAAATATTTAGATAAAACAGAATGTAAATGGTTCGGATCGGGGTAAAGATACTAATAAAAATATTTAATTAAACTTTATTGTGATCCACAAATAAATTTACAAAATCTGAGGATCTGATTTTTACTTAGTTTGCTCTCAGACAAACTAAGTCAAAGGCAACACATTCCTAAGTGTCCAATTTGCATCCAAAACAAGATGAATTGAAAGACAGATGCTCAGACATGCTTGAACTACATCCAAATTAACCTCATTAGATCAAAGGAAGAGAAAGTTTCATATATGTTTTCTAAAATAATGCATCTTTAGAAAGGAGACATACCTTTACCTTTTCAAATGATTCTGCAACTTCCTAAATACTCTAGGAAAGAGAAGAAATGTATGTGCAAACATGAATTAAAGAACACAATATTTTAACATCCTTTGAAAAAAGGAAAAATACAGTTCTGTAGCTTTTCAGAAAGAGGATACAACGTTTTGATGCTTATGTGGGTAAAGGCATACTTTCTGGATGTGTGTTTCCCTCCCATTTTAACCAGTCATTTAGAGACTTGTGTCAGTCAGTTTGCATATCTGGTATCACCTTTTGAAAGATAACTCTGCTTTGCCTTTTCTGTAAGAAGGACCCTGTTAAGTGGCTGTTTTCACACTCTTGAAACTACCAGAAAACAGTAATCTACAAGAAAACACTGCCTGAAACCATCCAACATCTGGTCCCAGAAGCTAGCAGCAACAGGATTAGTGGAATACTTTTCCACCGGTGGTATATCCCCTATAGCCAGGAGAAATAATGTGAAAGAAAGATTACCATTTTCTCCCTTTCTGTTTGAGGTAACTCTTTATCCTGTTTGAATCATTGGAAACTTGGAGGTTTACAGAGAGCTGAGAATCTGGTGGTCAAAGTCACTGTCAGATATCTCGCTATGAGCATGACAGTATTAGAATAAACTGTTATTCCTGTTAGCTTTTAATTTAAATGGTGCACTCTGTTTCATTTAAAAAAATAAATAAAAGGAGAAAAAAAGCACCAGTTTTGATGCACAACATCTGGGATTTGTAGTAGGCTAAATTATATAAGAAATGGATTAAAGGTTGCCCTGGTTTCAAATGGGATAGAGTTCATTTCTTCTCAGTACCTGGTCCAATGCTGGTTTTGCATTCAGTATGAGCATAGTGGTGATAATATGCTGATGCTTCAGTTGTTCCTAAGTAGTATTTATTCTAAGTCAAGGACTTTTTCAGTGTCTCCTGCTTTGCTATGAGAAGGTACACAAAAAATGCTGGGAGGGGGCAAGGCTGGAACAAGCGACCAGAATTTGCCAGAGAAATATTCCACACTAGAGAATGTCATGCCCAGCATATAAACTGGGGGAGTTAGGCAGATTATTATCTATTAATTAAATAATACTTATAATAATAGTTACTTATTTACACAGAATGGGGAGGGCTTTGATAAGGGTTCAAGGATGGGAATTGGTCACCACCTGATCAGCAGGTGACCAATTGTGTTGTGCATCTCTGTTTTTTCTTTGCGTTGTATAAATTACAATGATTTCACTTTGTTTCAATTATTAAACTGTTCTTAACTTACAAGTTTCTTCTTTGATTCTCTTCACCATTCCTTTAGGGAAGGAAGAGGGAGATGAGCTAGTGGCTTAGTTGCCAGCTGGCCTTAAATCACAACAAATGTAAAATATGTACTTTCCTGACACAATAGCATTTTTTAAATTATTAATTTTTATTATTTTGTATTAACATGAAATATCTGTAGAACTTGGGAAACTCTATGTGAGGGGTTGTCTCTTGTTTGGTATTTTTTTTGTATGTTTGCTTTGTGTGCCTTTTTTCCTTTATGCACAGTGATTCTACAGGTTTCTGTGTTGCAATGCACACCATTTGTTCAGCTGCAACAGGGACTGTTCTCAGGGCTTCACCATCATACTCCTCCCATTGGGCACCATTTGACAGTAGCCAAAAGACTCCCGCAGACGATGGTGGCAAGCACCCACAGAGGTCAGCAGGCACCAGCACAGCAGGCACCAGCCCTCAGCAGCAGATGGCGTCGACTCTCTCCCAGCTCTTTTCTTACCCCGGGGCATCAGCTCCTTATTACCTCCCAGCACCACCTTTTATACATTACCTATATCCCTCACATGCTTCTTGTTAGACTGAAATCAACACACACCTGCATCCCAAGTTGTTTATCTTTCTTCCCAGGGATACAGCCGCAGCTTATCAAAGTTAAGGCTGCCGACTGCCCGTTCTTGTATCCCCATATGTCTCTTTATATTAATAACTGTGAATAAATTTTATATTTTTTATATTAAAAAATTCATTCTCTTACAAATTCCCTTTACCACAAAGTTTGATATGAAATCACTGAAAAAATACACATTTGAGGATGTAATATTTTTTTTGTCTCTTAGTTTAAGAAAAGTAAGTGTGACATGTAAATAGAACAGTTCTCTGACACTATTATGTTAGAGAAAAAAGAAAAATCACTTCTAAAATATTCATTTAGGCTTGAATAGTGTAGCATAATGATAACCACTAAGCACATAGCTTTACAAGATTAGTTAGAAACTGTGATTCAGGGTAAGGTAAATTTTGATCTGAGACTGAAGCATTAGATTTTTATTTGACAGGCAGTATGTACACTTATATTGTTTCGTAATAGTAATATTTTTTTTCCCCAGGATTGAGATGATACTCTGCTATTTAAAATAAATAAAAGTCACTGAACAGAAACATATGTTTATAAATATGCTTAATGATTCTTTTTCTATGGAAAGGATCCTGCACTTTCTCTTTCACTATACCTGTGGGTAAAAGAAGAAATGTTTATTATTTGATTTACTGTTAACTATCTGTGTTTTACAAGAGAAGAATTTGTAATTCCACACATGCAGGCGTCATATAAAAGGCACTTGGGTTCTTAAAGGATCCAATCCATAGAATAAATCGTACATTGCAGACAGCCCATTCAGGTAGCATTTGCATAATTGGGCTTTACACACTTGAGTTAGCATTAACTGAATTCAGTGAACGCTGACTCCCAGCAACTGTGAGATAGGTCCAAAGTGTTGCAAATTTTCAGTTTGTGCAACTGTATTTCCATTATTTTCAATTGGAGGTTTATGGGAATAAAGACTACAGAAGTAACTGCTTAGGAATTCATATGTTTTAGACAGAACATGAAACCAAGATGTATTAAATACTGCAGTTGGAAAAATGCTTAAAGTATTATGCTTATAATAAATCAGGTTTTAACATAAAATCAACATTTAGTCATTATATCAGAGCAAATGATTCCAGTATCTTTTTATGCAGGTTTTCATTATTAACTGAGAGTTTAATAAATTAGCCTTTCATTTTTTCATATGTCTCTTTTCTCTATACATCTTTAGTCATGTTGACAATGCTGTTTGAAATGCATGGTGAGGTACCCCAATTGCTCTGTTTTCATACATCCCCATCATACTCTTTAGAACCAGTTCTCAGAGAAGGATATATGCAGGGAGAAGGAGCGGTGAGCCAGGTCAAGATCAACTCCACTAGTGGCAAGAATAAATCTGCAATGTAAATCTACCGATTAAGGAGAATAAAAATATATTACATTCTTTACACAGTGCCCTTTCATTTGAGCTACTAGGCCATCAAAAACTGATATGAACTACAACAGATGACAAAGTATGAGACAAACAACACTAATGCCTAAGATTCAGCACAGGCTTCATAGTATTTAGTATGTAAAAATTAATCTGTGCATTTTTCTAAATGCACACAGGAAAATGTAGAGTTCTTTAAGAAAATGAAATCAGCTCCATAGAATTGAGCCGAAGATGAACTATGGGTTAGTAAATATTCTGTTTTCAGTATATTGCACTATTTGAGGCTTTTTTAATTTAAGACCTTAAATTAAAAAGGCTTACTAGAATTACCAAACAAATGCATGGGAGAGAGAAAAAGTTAGTAAGTTACAAAATATATTGTAAAATCAACTCTACTTGCAACAATTAGACTTACCAGGTTAGTTGTCAGATGCTTGAATTGCAATTAACTTAGTTTTCACAAGAACTTACACTTTTCTTAAGACCGTGAAGAGGTTTTGTCATCCATAAGGGTGGGATTCATCACCTGGTGTGGAGTCAACCAGTCTCCCACATAGAACTGAGGGCGTTGCTTATTTCATATTGGTACACAGATGGGTTTTATAAGGTAAATCTACAAAGCTAGTGTGCCAATTCTTAGAACTTTATTTCTAAATTTTAGTATCATGGTTCATTGGTTGCATGTTACCACTCTCTGGACACATTGTTAACTGTCCCTGTTGAGATACGAGTATGAACAACAGAATGCAATTGCTTTTTAAAGTTATAATTGTTTTTCCCCTTGCCAAGGCCTTTGCTGCGCCCGCAGATTGGGTGCACAAAAAGCCCTGCTTTGTAAAACTGCTGAAAACATAGAAAGTATCATTCATTTGCTGAGGAAGGCAGAAATGGGAGATCAATGGACAACAGGACTGATAGGCATAATTAAAGTGGTATCTTGAAATGTGTCCCAAGAATGAGAATTTATTGTCTATGTTTAATTCCACATACATCAATGGTATTTGGAAAAGGTAAATACAGGAGTGGACATTTTGTTTTCAAAGCCTCTGCTGTGTTTTCTGTCTAATCCAGTCCATCTTCCCCCAAAACATTTTTTTTCGTAATCTCTATCAATAACCTCCACTTCCAAACATGACTTTACCAGCAACATCTGTGTACAAGGTTTTCCCCTGCTTATCCAGACACCAGTGAGGCTCTCTGCTGGATGCCAAGGCTGGGAAATAAATTTCACCATATTTAATCCTAATTGCTCACAAAGTCTTTGATAATTTGGTTTCAAGTTGCTGTCTTCCTTTCAGGACTTTCATTACTCTTGATCTCCCATATAAAGACCTATTTAAATATTATAACTCTGGAATTCTTGGTTGAGTTTGCTTGGAAATTATTCTAATTAATTCTGAGAACTAAAATGTCACAACTAGTCATAGGTTTCTCAATTTCCTAATCATCATCATCTTATAAACTCAGTTTTAGCTTTTTCATTTCTGTTAAAACAAACAGCCATTGCATTCTGATTTGTGGACTGTATCTCAAGCAAAAACAAAAACCAAAAAAAATAGCCAGCCAAACAAACAAAAGAAAGCAAAACAAACAAACCAACCAACCAAACAAAAAATCTGGTTTTGGTTTATGTAGCAATTGAGACACGGACCCAGACTGGCAGGGAACCTGAATCATTTATTCAAAGAAACGAGCTGGTTTTGTACACTTCTTCAAGGCACAGTATTTCCTCACATGGTTAACTCTCACCAAGGAACCTCTCCCATGTTGCCACGTCAGTAACACACTTTCTAAACGTCCATCTATGGGGTGATCATGCACTGTTCACCCGCCCAGCAGCTTCTGGCTGGCTCCTCTTCATAGGGGTCTGTTGTGTGACCCATCCTCCCGCCAGGGTCCAGCGGAGACAAGCCTCTTTGTGCTGCCACGTGCTCCTTTGTGCTGCCACGTGCTCCTTTGTGCTGCCATGTGCTCCTTGGTGCTGCCATGTGCTCCTTGGTGCTGCCACGTGCTCCTTTGTGCTGCCACGTGCTTCTTGGTGCTGCCATGTGCTTTTTTGTGCCACCTTGTGCTTCTCATCTCTCCCCACAGGTTTAGGATTAATCTTTCCCTAGACTTTTACAAAAGATACAATTGATTCTTTCGGTTTTTCTTGACATCTTCTGGCCTGAAGTTGTGACCAGAAGCAAGTATTTCATGTTTTGTGATTTATAATATGCAATGCTTACTTGAACTCTTCAGGGCTTTCTGCCTTCAGTCAGGTTATAGCACCTGTAAAGAGAACCTTTACTGAACAAAGCCAAAATTTCTTTAGAGCAACGCTGAACAGCTTCTCATATAAGAGCTGTAATAGGTTGGTTTGGTTTTGCTATGTAGTGTTCTGATAAAGGGGGTGGAATCAAAGAGAGAGAGAGAGACAGAGAGATAGAGAGAGGCAAGGGGGAGGAGGGGAGAGAAGAGAGTGAGTTGTGGTTTGGTTTCTTTTGTCCTAGGGGATTGAAGACTAAATTGCTGGACTAAGAGCTGGAAGAGAGGAACTGTTAATGCTTCAGTCCCAAGTCCCAGATAGGTCATCCAATGCAAGGTGAAAGCATGTCACCAAACTTGGGAATGTTGTGTTTTGACTTAGACCGTGTGTGAAGCTTCGGTTAAGAGCTATATTCACAGAAGACCTTAATGAAATCTGCAGTGAAGTCTGAGGCTTCCTTCTTTATGAATGGGATGGACTATTCAGATAAGTGTTCTCACTGAGAGTAATATGATTTCTTACTCATGTGTGAAGGAGGAGTCTCAACTTTCATGGTTTATAACTGACATTACTTCTTTGTGGATTGGGAAAACACTTGGTACAGCTGATTTGTAATTTATGAATGTATTTTAAGAACACTATCAAAACTCATTTTGATTTGGATTGCAGAATTAAACCTCTATTACTGTATATGTTCAATTCAGAAATAAATCAGCTGGCAATTTTTAAGTGTTAAGAAAAAAATTAAATGAACACAAGTCAATCTTCTGCCTTTGATGTGAAAAATGAAGAGGTGATCTAATCCTTTTTAACCCTGAGGCATGTTTTCTGAAATGTACTCCATTCAAACATTCCTCTGAAAGCCACATAAAGCTGTTTGCTAATGTAAAATAAATGGCCTGAAATTTTAATGCATACAAAGATTGATGTCACCAATATTTTGTGTTGTATGTGTAATTCAGTATCATGAATATTTAACAACTTCTTCCCTTAAAAGGATCAGGCAAACTTCATTTCATGCATACTTGTAGACCTGTGGATCATGGCCATTAACTGCTGTTTGGAGAAATAAAAAAGAAAAGAAACAGTCAAATAAATTTCCTATTGTCATCATTATCATTATCATCATTGTAACACAGCTTTGTATAGATTTTTCATTTCTCCGTATGTCTGACTTTGTAAAAAATTTAGAATAGAATAGACTGTTTCAAGTGAAAGGGACTGTAGCTGGATGCTGTGGCTGGAGTGGGCATAAAACAACTTGAAAAATATCCTAGTTGCAAAGCTACCAGTTGTGAATGGAGAAGGTATCGAATAGTGTTGAAACCAGCCAGAGTTGATAATCCCAAAGTTAAACATGCTTATAGTGAGGTGAAGCTGTGGCAGACCTAATAAAGTTCCTGGCAGAGGAACCAACAAGTGATAGTGCTGATAGACATCTGACTGACAGTCAATTCCTGTATCAATAGAAGCTCAGTCCCTTTTCTTAACCATAAGGAATTCTAACGCGCCTTTCTTGGTGTGTGCACAGAGATTCCTCCTTTAAATGGGAATGCTCCTTGAGGGTGACTGAGACTTGCCCATACTTACTGGTATGATGAGTAACATCAATCTCTACTTAAAACACCTCATGAGTTCTTCCTCTAAGAATAAAGAAAGGTTACAGTTGGGGAGAGAGATTTTGGTTAAAAATGTTATTGAACATTGATGGATCTAGGTTTTTTATATCAAAAATTTTATGTTGTTTAATACTTCAGGATAGCTTTAAGTTGATGCTTATAGCCTCCTAAAAGAAAGAAATGCAATATTATAGCCATTCATAACTTCTGACATCAATTTTTGGAGTAAAATGCCTTGTTAAAGCTGAGGACTGACATAAGTTTCTATTTGTCTCACAATGGAAAATGCAAGGATTGGATAAAGTATCTGATAAAAATTTCTTTCATGTTGATTTTTAAGTAAAATGGTATGAGGCATTTCATGGAGCAGGAAGATGACATCTTGTAAACATTTGCTTTTACACTGAAGAACTAATAAAATAGAAAGAGGTCTATGTTCCAGCACAGTGGACTATGAGACATTTGGTTCATGCTTTCTATGTAAATGAACTTTTTTCTGTCAATATCTAGCTTCTCTACACAGCTCAGATATTTGAAACAAGACCAGGAAAGAGCAACACAAAGCCTGCTAACAACCTCCCGCTCCCAATCCCCTCATTTTCCCCCTCAACTACCTCTCCAACCCCATAAAAAGCTATAGCTGTCTATTATTAAGAGATCATTTACTATCTAACTGTCCTCAGAGGGACAGGATCATAATAATGTTAGCATGTTGCAGAACTCCACCTTGGGGCATGCAGGGGAATGGTTAGACAATCTATATATAAGGTTTTCTTGTTCTGTTTAGACAAGTTCTGTTTAAGTCTGCTTCTAAGTTGTAACCTTGTACCCCAGTTGCTATGGTCACCTCTTCCCCTGAGTTCTATTCCTCCTCGCAAGTTGGCCAAGCCCCTTCCCCTGCCTCCCAGGCAGAGACTCCTGGTCCCTCTCCACCCTGGGTTAAAAATTCCCCCACCCCCTGGGCGGAGAGTCCCTGTCAATACCCTCAAGGCACACCTCTCCCTCCGCAAAGTTCTCCCTTACAACGTGTGCCAATGGCCTCTGTTCCCTAGTCCCTCCCCTGTTATTCCCCAATTGGCTGTTACCCTGTCATTCTTCTCCAGAACCACCCCTTTACCCTCTCCCCAGTGGTTCCTGAGTTCTCCCTCCCCTATGTAAAAATGCTCGCACAACCTTGAGAGTTGTCTCCTACCAGTGGACCTTCAAGTGCTAACGAAGCTGCTGGTACCCAAGTGAGAGACCGCTCCTGCCTTCTTTGCCTCCATGGACACATCATACCCTCACATAGCAGCCTGCCACCAAAAACTGCTCATCCTCTTGACTGCATCAGCAGACTGCTGAAGATGTTGCAGTAGAACACAGCGAGCCTTGGGCAATCCTCTTTTTGCATCTGTCTAAGGCTATAAATGCCTGCAGAGATGGAAAAGCAGTGATCACTTGGTTAGTGTGCAAGCCTTGCTTCTTTTTCTATACTTTGCAATGAATGTGGATGGCATTACGTGTGGGACAATGCTGATGGTTCCAAAGGTTTAGCAGACTTGTTTCTGTATTTCCATGCAACTGCAAATATTGGCGATTGGAGGATTGAGAGTACTGTCATCATCAGTCATCCATCAGTCAAAGTCACTGATCAGCTTTGGATTCAGTGGGCACATGTTGGGCAAACATGTCCAAATCAACCCATACAGTGTGAAAAATAACCTGAATAAGTCCATGCACTTTTTCATTCTGTATGGTGTGCATAACGTTATTTTATAAGTGGAGCAAACAATTCATTTTAATCACGGGAAGTGATATTTTAAAAGCAATGTTTTGTGTTCTTATGGTCATGGAAAATAAATATATGTATATATTTCAAGGCTAATGTATCTAAAAAAACCAAGCCGTCTGAGTGCCCTTGGCATTATTAATTTTCTGCCAAGGGGAAAAGAGTTTGTGATTTTCAAAACAATGCTTAAAATCTAATGGCTTAAGTAAAGAGCATTCTTAATGATATATAGCTGCCAATCTTTGAGTGCTCTGTTGGAACAGCTCCTTTCTAACGTTATAAATTATTCTAAGTTGCTTATCTAAACCACTCCTAACCTGTGCTTCCATGAATGGTCATTACAGAGTAGATGCAGACAGAAGGAAATGCTAACTGGGCTGTGACATGCAGATGTCAGTGAAAGCCCTAGGTTTATCTTCCATCAGACTCATGATGTATAATGCTTGAATTTGCTTTGAAACAAAACAGTATGGAATGCAATTCACTGGATCTGTCTAGCACCTTGGAAAAATATTATTAGGTTGGAGGCATCGTTTTCAGAAGTTGGAGGCGCAGAAGCACTTTGAATGATTAGCTCAAGATAATATTTACAATCAGACTAAGCTCAAATTTTTAAAATAGTATTTCTCAGAAAACTTTAGATATTACAGGGCTAGACCTTTTCTGATGGATTCCTGATACATTTTAAATGTATCAGGTACTGTATTACATTAGACAGTGTATCTGTTAGACCTTCTACCTTAAAATCTGAATTAAAACTGAAACATTCTGTGCAATCTGAAGGGAGGAAGACAAGAAATGACAACATGTTTTTTTTATGTAAATTACTAACTATATTCTAAATACAGATGGAAGATGAATGTTCATTGGAAAGGGATCCGTCAGTGGTGGCTTTCACAATTGACCATACACACACACACACACACACACACACTTATATATATGCTTTCTTCTCACCTTTCTCTTAAGTTCTATACTTAGAGATGTAGTGGTTTTTTGTTGGAACAGTGGATCACTTCTGATTTGCAACATGATGAACATAGGTACAATTTCAGACATGTTTATTATCCACAAAGAATTAGATTATCAATGAGCATATGATTGGTGCTTGTGTGTTTGTATAGATATATGTGTCATTTCAGTAAATTTCTGTCTTTAACTCTGCTAGCACTATGAATGAGTGTAATTAAACTGCACATTCTGAAGATAGCTTTAAAAACATTCTGCGGAATTGTTGTTGCTATATTCTAGAGCTTTGGGTTGCAAACTGTAAAATCTTTATTTTACAACTAATGCATAAGCACTTTGTGATATAGGCATGTGATGAATGCTTTTTCTTGCTCTAAGAAATATTTTAAGTTTTATTTTCAATTTCTTTATTGTCCCTGTGAGTGTCTAAGAGTGTAACATTTCTTCTTACGCACTGGATCTTTTTCTAATGTTTCTTTAATATGTTGCCCTATGGTAGGTATGTATCTGACATCAGGCAGAGCAACATTACTTAGAGGTGGGTTGTGGCCATTTTGTCTTCCAACTTATTATTATTTAAAATGGGACCTACTTTTCTTTTGCTTTCAAGGTATTTCACACACTATCAGTGCTTATATCAGTCTTCTTTCATTCACTACTGAAAAGTTGATTAGTGCCTCTGATTAATCAAGAGTGACAACACTTGTTACTTTTTCAAACAAGTATCTTTGGCTTTCTACTCTGCAATACTGCTTTGCTCAGACATATAGAAAATTTTTAGTAGCTTTCTAGAAATCTTTTTTTAAAATTCATCTTTGGATAGTACCTACCAGAACTACCTTGATGGACTGATGTGGGGCTGACCATATTTCTCATCATGCCGACCAAGTGTCAGCACTAGTTTGTGAAACTAATTTTCTTCTTGTTTTCACATACTCCATGTCTTCTGTTTTGCACTTCATGCATGAAGAAAGAATTAATTTATTTTTTCACTTTTCAGTGTGCTTAATGGAAACTATTCAGGGTCTTTCTAATTATGCACTCTTTTAAATGAAACTCCAGTCCTACATTGCCCTATGAGATTCACCAAACAAAAATCAACACCCAGCCTCTTAACGAAAGACCACAGAAGCTGCAATGGCTTTACAGATAAAACTGCTGAATTTAAATTATGACCCAATCAAGTTGTAAGTTCTAAATTTATGCTGCAACTACCTGGAAAAATATGTAATAAAATTACTATAATTTTTAGTATTGGTGGTAAGTTTTATAATGGAAAGCATAACTTCAAAATACTTAAGATGTACATAATATTTCTATATTATGCTTGGGAAGTTTAGTATAACAATGTTCTGAGGAGATTCCATTTTTAAGGCTTGTAAGTTACTTCACTGCTCAGTGCCTAAAGTTTTAAATGTTTAGCTGAAAGTAGGACCTGTGCAATTTTATTTTTAGGAAGGAGTACCAAATACAAAATATATAAAAAATATGCTACTGACATGAATGGTGGTGGTCAAAGTTGAAAATATGCTACTGATATGAATGGTAGTGGTCAAAGTTGTTGCTTTGTATATTCTTGTATATATAAAACTTGTATATTATGCATGGAGAAATGAAGTTGGCAAGCACCTTAACTAAAAGAAGTTTGCCTTCAAAACTTTCTTTTTCTGGGCCAAGCAGCATGAAGGAAGTCAATTCTAAGCAAACTGCATGAAGTAGCATGTGAAACAGAAACAAATTCATATTCAGAGATCCGAATCTGTGTTCCCTGAAGTCAGTGAAAGATTCCCAGTGAAAACACCAAACTCTAGAGAAGTCTCAAAATCTTAGGGCTTTTTTTCCTCCATTTTAAATGAATAATATATGAAGTGCCAGTATTTTACAAATCAAAGATGAAACTCAGCTTAGCTGTACAGAGGCAAATTCAGAAATTCAGACTACTAACTGAATTATTTGGTTTTCTAAACTCAGTTATGCTGCTTAATTATTTTTAAGTTCTACTTAATACATATTAACCAATATTAATTTTTTTTAAACTACCTCAAAAGATTTTCTAACCCTCAATTCTTTTTAAGGGGGAAAGGCACCATATTCTTTTAAATATTTTACTTGGCATCATATTTTTTCCCCCCTGCAATTGTGGCTTTTGCTCTTTTTTGGGGAGGGAAGTGAATTTTGGGGCGTTGATTTGGTTTGTTTGTTTGTTTTTGGTTTAGGGAGAATTGTTTATTTGCTCTTTTGCTTTAGGTTTTAGCTTTTTTTACTCCTTTCCTTTTTGGCTTGGTTTTGTTTTCATTTGTTGGGGTTTTTTGTTGTTTTTTGTTTGTTTGTTTGTTTGGTGGTTTTTTTTGTTGTTGTTGTTGTTGTTTCCTCAAAATCGTGTGAATGCATCGTGTCAAAATCGTGCTACTGCTTGTATGGATGACCTAGATTGTCATATCTGACCTATGTCTTCCTGTATGATCTGAGTGTATCACTCCAGTTAATTCAGTGATTTAGTATACTCTTACATAATTGTAATTTTAAATCCCTGCAGACTGACTGTCTTCAAGGAAGAAAATAGTAATGTTTTAAGTTGATCATTGACAGAAATATTTAAACCATTGGCACTTGTGTTTCATCAGAAAGGAGCATGGGTGAATAAAGTGTTTAAAATTCTTATCAACTCTCTTTGTAGGTGACTTCGTTGTCTTCATTCATTGTGCTTCATTAGTACACTAATTGAAATACTAGTTCATACAGGGGAATGCAGCATGTTCAAAGCTAAACCTCACTGTTCATGTTTGTAGAAGTCTAGAGAAAGATATTGGTGGAAAGAAATCCTTAATTGTGTCAATTCTGAATCTTTCTAAAGACTCAGTATCTTTTCATCAGCCAAGGCAACCCTAACAGAGCACTGCTACCTCTGCTTGTTCTCTGAATTGCAGTCACATGCTCTGCTGCTTGTTCTGTGCTGGCTCTGGATTTTTGGCGTACGTACTGAAACCCTGCTCAAAACAGATCAAATCACTTTTCAATAAAAGATTGATTAATTAAAAAAAATAATAAAGCATCTCTCAGCCAGATTAGCAAGAGAAAAAAATGGAGAAATAATGACTCCTCATTTCAACAAAAGTAAAATCAGTAGGCTTGACTGCAGAACCACACCTTCAAAGTCTAAATAACCAGAATAACTAATTTTTCTCTGTCTTGTCCCAGAGCAGTGTAATTGGTAACTGTGTCCAAACCCCGTAGGCTCTTGGATTTTTTTTTCCTGTATTGCAATTGCAAATGGAGAATGTAATGTCTGCTAAACAGCGTAGTGAAATCAAAACCTTTGTTTTTATTTTCTATTGCTGTTGTAGTTCTATGTCAGTTTGTTATTCGAAGGTCTTTTGTTAGTATGAAGTATCAGCAAATGGGATCATCTTCATTCTCCATGAGCCCTGTCAGCTTTGCATGAGTTCTCATTACCAGTAATGCAAAGATTTTATATGAATTATATGTTATTATTGTCCTTAGATTAACTTCTTCAAAAAGATTGCCTGCCAGATGCATGTGGAAAACCACCTATCTGTTAACAGAATTTGAGGATTTCTCTCACCTGTAAATATATGGATTAACTTACAAGATTTCTACTACTTCAGATATTTTCCGGACTAATCAGTAAATGGTGATAGCACATCCAAATATTCTATAGCTTCAAATGCAAAGTAGCACACTACCTGCAGACAAAATCTTCAACTGATGTGAATGAGTAAAGATTTGTGGGCTGCAAATCACAGCAGCAGGCCTAACTAAAGTTTTTGTGCTCATAATTGAACACAAATTCAGATTAAACTTGAAAAATATGTATTAATAAAACTGAACATATAGTACCGTTGTTACATCTAGTCCTAGATTATACATAGAAGAAGAGTCTTATTTCAGTGAAATTACTAATGTGAGACAAGGAATAAAAGACTCTTATGAGCATGACCTGCAAAGTAAAACTTAAAGGTTTATACATTTAATTTATATCTTAATGTTTGACATTTTAACTAACAGATTTAATTTTCTCCCCAATCTGTCATGCAGCCAAAGGGGCAAATAGTTTTGCTTACGTTGAAGCAAATCCCCTTCAATTTTAACTACTCAGAAATAGAAATGGAGAAACACACCAGCTTTCTCTACAGTGTTGTCAATGAAGGTATACAAGATTCTCAGCAATCTTACTAACAAGAAGCAGAATATATTTTTTCCTATATTCTTTGAGATATCAGTATTTCCTTAAAAAAATATAACAGAAAAATTCAAACAGTGGTCTTGACAAAAGATGAAAACATTTAGCATTAGTAAAATTTGCTGATATCAAGCAAGATGGGAAAAAATAGCAAGAAGAAAGACTTGTAACTTCTTGCCCTGCCAGAGGGAGTAACGGTGAAATTAACCTTGAGAACTCTTTAAAGAGCATTCTTGTGAAAACGGTATGAAACCAGTGATACGATACAATGGCAAAGATACGTATTTGAAGATAATCAACAGTCCTTAACTGATTATGGCCAGTTGCATTTCATTTCCTGTGTTTTTAAACTAAAATAGCACAGACCTATCTGTGCTAAAGTTTCTTACTGCAATTGCCATTTATTCTTTTTTTCTGTACTCTAATTGAAGGGTTTGTCCAATTATTGTATTGCTTACCTCTCTTCTTAAAAGGAAAATTTCATTCAGGCATCTAATTTGAACATGTCAAAAATACAGCATCTAAATCTTAAAACTCTTGCTTCAGGCTCAGTTTTGGATAGTCATCAGGATTGAATAATTAAGCACAGGACAAATAAAATTCAGATTTATTTCATTTATTTGAGGATTATAATACAATCATAAATTGTAACAATTTACTGGAAAACTACCAACCTCTCTTTCTATATGTGATGATTAGAATCTGTATTTCGGGGCATGAGATTTGTTCATATAATTTTATGTCAGTGGGGCATACTAACTGGAACATATTTGCAGTACACTGCTTGCTAATATTTGGTGATTGTGATGAACAGCCTAAATTGGAGAGATACAGATTTGATAAAGTTAGGTAGACTAAAAAGTGGCTGGATGGTCACATCCAGAGGGTGGTGGCCAATGGCTCAGAGTCCCAGTGTACATCAGTGGTAAGTGGTATCCCTCAGGCATCTGTACTGGCACCAGTATTTTCATCAGTGACAAAGGTGTTGAGGGCATCCTCCTATCCAAATTCTCAGATGACACAAAGCTGGGTCGTGCAGTTAATACTCCTGAGGTATTGGATGCCATCCAGAGCACCTGTACAAGGTGGAGAAGTGGCCCAAGGGAATCTCATGAGGTTTAACAAGGCCAAGTGCTGGTGCTGCACCTGAGCTGGGGTCACTCCTGGGGATGAACAGATCAAGAGCAGCCCTGCCCAGAAGGACTTGGGGATGCCGGTGGATGAAAGGCTGAACTTCATTAGATTTCTCTCCATGCAGTTCTCCAGCTGATCAAGGTCCCTCTGAATGATAGCACAGCATTTGGATGTATCAGCCAGTCCCCCCTGTTTCATATCATCAGCAATCTTGCTGAGGAAACATTCCATCCCTTTGTCCAGGTCAATTTGTTTGATGAGTAATACTGTACCATAAGACTGGTTTCTTGTCACTAAAGAGGTAGAGGTTGGTGAAATACTGCATGGTGGCCCTAATCAAGGAGAAGTTTGGAATCTATTTCTTGTTTTACTCCCCCTCAGAGACCAGATGTGAAGAAGTCAAGATGTTACTCAATCCACAGTCCAGGAAGCATGTGCTTCTTAGTAAGACAACACAACCTATGTTTTCAAAGGAGGAGTTGTTTATTTCCCTCAGGTTTAACATGACTTCACAGTGTTGCAAGGCTGGACAAAAAAACCCTATATCAGTCTCTGAAAATAAATATATAGATCTGGTCAAGAATTTTCATAGCCTTGAAAAGACTTTCAGACTTCCAAATCAGAAGGGCATGTAACAGTGTATGAAAACAGCCAAACTGAACTATCCTCTCCATCTTTTTACAATTTGTCCTGTCCCCTGCATGTTTTCATAATGCAGATACGGCTTTGGCTGAAAACTATCACTTCGACACTTTCAGTAACAAGCCTTTTTTAAGCAGGTCAGTTGAAGAGTTCAGTTGTCACTGTCCTGAATTTCTAGACATTCTTCATGAGGAGAGGCTGAGAAAAAGCTGTTTTTCTCAGACTACATAAAAGAAGGCTCAGGAGGATATTTCTGGCACACGTAAACACCTAACAAGAAGGAAGAAGATGAAGCCAGAATACATATTTTCAGTGTCACCACATGTCAGTACAAGAGGCAGAGGATACACACTGAAACACAGGAGATTCCCTCTGAACATCAGGAATTGCTTTTTTACGGTTAAGTTGGTCAAACACAGGCCTAGATTGCTCAGAAATGCTGTGGATCTTCTACAGAAAAATGCAAAATGCAACTGAACCTGGGCAACCTGGTCTTGCTGATTCTCCTCAAGCAAGACAGTGGGTCCCACTGACCTAAAAAAATGTCTGTGCAGTTCTGGGGACATACCAACTTCAAAGCTGAGAGGCAGTGCAGCACAAATCCATAAAAAATACTGGGCTTCTGTGTAGATGGCTGTGTATGTAAATTCTGCCTACCACAGATTTACTCCATGTCCACACACTGAAATGCATTTTGAATAAGCTGTATTATGTGCACATGTTCTTGGATAATACAGAACTGCAATATCAATCTAGGGCACTCACAGTTGATCAGAGCTCCTAGGACTTCCTTTTCATTTGGTGACTGGTGCTAAAACATTAAGTTTGTCTTCTTCTTTCGGAAAAAAAAAAAAGAATCACATTTTTGAAACAAACGCACTTAGTTGTACAGAGAGATCTGGCCAAGGAAGTTTTCTACAGTATTAAAAAAACCCACCTAAAATTGTAATTTCTTTATTTTGTGCACTTATACTGTTAATCATGGTTCACTTGTCCCAGTATTTAAAGGCTTTGGATGTGCAATAAAGATTTAGGGTTCTCACTCTATTCGAGTTTTTAAACAAAAGAAACAAATTCAAAGAGAAAAAAAAACAGGAAAAAAAAAACCAAAACCAAACAAAACAAATTTAAAAAAATGAATAGCCACATTTTGCTGGGGAAAGATGCCAAGATCATCACTTTGCAAATAAATAAACAAAACTCATATACACTGTGATTGAGAATATTTAATTTAATTCTATTTTCAAGCATTCCCTAGCATTCTGGTTATGGAGTAGAGTGCAACTAAATGTTAAGTGCTTGATTACTGTCAGCAGTAAGAAACAGAAGGAATTTGTATGCACTGCCTGATTTGGTAATGGTAGTCTCTGCTTACACTTTCTCTTTCATTTTACCCCTGTCTGCTACAGAGAGAAGAGTTAATTCTGCATCTTGTGAAAACTTATCCATTCATAAATAAGTCATTAACTGTATATAGTCAAATAAATATTTTACTTTTTAGGTGTGACTTACACTGAGTCAGTGCTAGTTTACTGACAGAAAGTTTTACACTGTTTCAAAATTCAAAAATGGACTTTTCCTGGCTTATAAGAATATATTTAGGCCAACTGTTTATGAAGAAATATTGTGAAATATGAGAATAAAACCAGGAATGGTACTTTGGATTATCAGTTCCTGTGGTTAGTTTTGTAAGCTTGTAAAGGAAAATTATAAACTACACCCCAAAATTTTGTTTGTTTTCCATATTGTTTAGGAAACATACGTATTTACATATAACATATCAATGTACTTTGGTTAGCAGCAGGGACACTGAATTCACCACCAGATGAAACATCTAATTCCATATGCATTATTCTTTTGGTGCTATAAGACATGAAAGGGATCTTTAAGATCCATGTCAGATTTAGGCCATTACACCTTGTTAATTAATTACGAATAAAATATTTAACATTAATCATCAGATGATTTCTAGGAATTTTTCAGCAGAACAGCACCCACAGCAGAAATTTGCTTTGACAATGGAGAACCCTAACTGAAAGTAAACTGAGATATAATAACCCCTGGCCACTTTCAGATAACATTCCTTTTTTTACCCTCGCACCAATATATTTCTGAACAGAGTTTCAGCCATTTTTTCTTTGTTCGCTCTCTTGACCAAATGTTAGGAATGCAGTTTAGTGGAAATGATGATCCAGCAGCAAATGGAAGCTTTGAGGGACTTACATTCTAGAACTTGTAGGTGAGAGAATGGCTTAAAAATACTACTGTTTGAGACTGGCTAAAATTCAAGAGCTTCTGAAAAAAATAAGCCCATGGCTTTGCACCTATAAATGGTCCTTAAGAAAGAGATAAAATAAGCAGTGTCCAACTCAGTAATCTTACACTTAAGATAAGGAATGGTCAGACATATGGAAGGATTTTCACTGGTGTTATTGGACAATTGCTTTTTACCTGAGTAGACAGGAAGGGGTAAGAAAGGCTGGGCCATTCATTGGAATAATTCATTAAAATATTCTGGAAAAATCAGAGGATTGTTTTTCAAAATTCTGCAGGAACTGTGAATGCTTAGAATCAGACTTTGTGAATTTAAACCAATTCAAAAAAAAAAAGGCTAAAAGGATGATACAAATAAAAATTTAAAAAATACTAAAAATTTCTATTGCTATTGCAATTTGTATTGCATAGAAATATTTCTATTTCTATTTTTATTGCTCTCTTAACCTATTACTCCTCTTCTTTACATTTAGTGAATGAAGGACTATTTATATTATGAGACATGTAGATCTGTACAAAAGTTAACTTTCAGTCATGATGTCTGACTGTAAGTAGTGCACAGCATAAAAATTCCTTGGAGTCAAATGATAAGAAATCTTGTATGGCTACAGTTTTCAGAAGACAGTATAAAAACACCAGTGACCAAAAATTCACAGCTGTAATGGTGCACGCTTATAGTGCTAAAATGAAAAGTCCATCTATTTCTTTATGACAAATCAATAGTGAGAGGACAACAGAAGAAATATTAACAGCTTGTTTAAAAGCTTGCACCCTATCAAACAGAGTAGATAGGAGTCCGTAAGGAATTTTCATTCATGAGGCCACAAAAAGAAAATTGCTTTCAAGAAAATCATAGCGGATTATATCTTGGGTATTTTTTACAGAATTACTACAAGCAGAGGCTTCAAAAAAATGTTGAGTTTTTGGTGGGAGTTTATTTGGTATTTTTTAAACCAGTATAAATTACTAAATTCTTCTAAGATATGAGGGAGTACTTTTATCTTAAAGTGGTATAAATTAGCATAAAAGAAAAAAAAATTCCTTTTTTCCTCCTAATTTCAATCATGCTTATGCCCACAAATGGCAATGTTTGTCACTGATTTTTTAATGATAACCATTTCATTCTCAGAGTACAAGCTAGGTGCCCCCAAAAGATATGTAATCTGTAGATGTAGTCTTAAAGATTGATCTACCTAACTTACTGCATCATGCCAGAGCAGCATATACCAATCACAATTTCCACAGAGATCTCAGAACCTTGGGATGGGATCCCCAATACAGGGCTGCTTTGGAAGGTCACCAAAGGGACAGTCAGCAGGAGGAACCCTTTAATTTTCAAATCCCCAGATGATGCTGACTCTCAAGATAAGACCTAAAGGAAATTAAATCTATCCTAGTTGAAACCAGAACAGTCCATCACATCTGCAAGCACAACCTGAATTACTGAAGAACTTAGAAAACTGATACTGTCTAAAACCTACCCATTTGTCCAGGTTTTGGCAAGGGATGGTGAGGAGACATTCACGGGTCAGAAATTTTGACTGACAAGATTAATGTGAGGGTTAAGGAGGAGTTTACTACCTGAAGCCTTTTGTGAAAGAAATGCAGGACACATGAGGAACTTCCTTATCCAGAAGACAAGTCACAAAACGAGAAGTACTTCCTTAAATATTTGGTTAAATTTGTGCAATACAAATAATAAGTTTTGTGTTAGGCATTCAGTATTAAATATTAATTGTGGGTTTTGGTGATTGGTTTCCAACCATGAGCGGAAGTATTGACTTCAAGGTCTGAATGTCACAAACTTTTTCAGTCCTCTGGTGACATAGATGTAAAACTCAAACTATTTTACGGGGCCTTAAAATGATAGGTGATTTACATATAGTATCTCCACATAAACATAGCATCACACTTTTCGGGAATTTTTTTAATGGCAATGATAGCTTACTTTGGTACCAAGGTTCAGTTCTAGTTAGAGCCTTTTGTCTTGAGGGCCAGTTAATCTTGTATGCTTTCCTGCCCCGGTACAATTTTAAGATTTTCACAAGGAGGATAAATTTCATGCCATTTTCTCTTCTTATTACAGTCTTCACATTGTAATGAGAACGGATTAATTTTGTTCCATTTTCTGTCCTCATTACAGTCTGTTATGAGAATGGATTAATTTTATGACATTTTCTTCTCTCATTATAATCTTTGTTATGGGAATGAGAATATGTAATGAGAATGAGAACATTTCAAGCATTAAGAGGCTGTGAGAACTCATGACAAAGACGGTAACAAGAAGAGAAAGTGACACCCAATCCATTCTTGTGACAGTCTTAAGACTGTAAAGAGAGCTCCAGGTAAAATTATATTCATCCAATCATAAGACAAAGACTGTTGAGAAAATAAAAATTGAAAAAAAATTAATCCATTTTTGTCACAATTTGGACATTGTATCAAACTTCATGGTGTGCTTTAGAAAGTATAGTAGGTTAATAGAAAAAATCACAGTAGAGCCTACACAGAACATACTGATTTCCAGCTAGTCTTGCTTTGGTAGATCCAGTCACTGCAGTCTGAGTCAGATTTGCACAATACATAAATCAGGTATCATTAATGGAAAATGGGATCCACAGAGAGCTTCAGTGGAATTCCTCACAAAGACTTCAATGCAACCAGGAATTAATCTCAAATCCCATTTTTCATAATCATCCAGAAAATAAGAGACTTTCTTGTATGAGCATTGCAGCAGTTTTTCCCCAGGATCTAAAATATTAAAATAAATATTGCAAAAATCCATGTAAGTATATATATATATATATATATACAAGATCCAAAACTAGGCCTGCTTACCCTCTGAGTACTTTCTTATATATATATATATTTTTCTTATATATAATTATGTAAATACTGGTCCAGAAATGAAAACAGTAGAATTTAATGTCAAGATTTGGATGGGGCTTTTTATCCTGATAATTAAAACTATATATTACCATCACCTTCTCTATTTTGGAATATCTATATCTATATCTATATATATCCATATATGACCCCAGTGTGCTCC
>VZTN01005690.1:6401-19178 GCA_013400515.1 Erpornis zantholeuca | reverse complement strand
CATGAGATAAGGCACTGATGGGCCATTAACAGGAGGTAGTCCAGGGGAGTGTTATCTCTGAGTCATGGGACCAGGCATTGATGGCCCATTAACAGCAGATAGCCCAGGGGAGTAGGCAAGGAAAACAACACCTGTTCCAACAGCTCATGAAGATGGTAACAGAATATACTTCAACCCCGGACACTCCTGCACCTCAACGCACCCTCCAGCAAAAAATAATCAGATACTGTAATGTTTGCAAGAGAATTATCAGTTTGATATTTTGTTCTGGTTTTGATTAGCCAATCTTTCTGTCTCAAATCTCTTTTCCACTGTTTTTATCCTCGCTCTAATGTTCAGATGCTTGTTGATATCCAAGAAGCTTCCATTAGGAGTAAGAGTCTCCTTTGCTTGGCAAGGTTCTGCTATGTTGGTGAGGCATTTTTCTTCTGCATCTCCTTCACTCTCAATTTTTTGATCTAGATTTCTTATCAAGGACTGAAAAATTGTAAAATTTTCTTTTGGGGCCCAGATAAAAAAGCTTTTGTACTTTACCTCCCTTTCTCTTCCTCTTAAAAATTTTTTTGTGAAATTGTTTTTTCTTTGATGTAAGACAGTACTGTTCACAAAAATGTTATATGAATTCACAGTTATCTGCCTCTGCACAAATTTACTTTAAATTATTAAAAACATTGGTGGGTTCAGCACTAATTCTAGGGAAATGTATGTCTATTGATAGGACTTTTTATTCATGTCCATTGTTTTCAGAAGCAGAATAAAATACCATTTTACCATTATTATTTGTCTACCACATCTTTAAGGCTACTCAGCTTTGGAGAGTTTTAATTAACCTATTCTTTCATCTCAGGTATTCTATGAAAAGTCTTTCCAGAGATCACAGTTCAGAAGGTGCTCAAAGCAGAAAAGACAGCTCACTAAGTTCCTGCTGATTGGAATTTTATAAACTCTGTAATATCACAGCCAGTCTCAGGTAGTCCTTGCCATTTTTGTGTTAATGATACAGGGCCCATTCTCTTACTGAGATTACTCACTTTTTTTCCTACAGAACCAAATCCTTTAACCCTTGCTGCTGCTGGGTATTTTCCCCCTAGTCAGGCAGCGACACATTCTTCTGTCCCAACAGTGGTGTGGCTGTCCTTTCCTTATCGGAGAAGGGCCCACATGTTTTCTGCACTTATGCATTTCAAGCTGAATTAGCACTCCTTATATTCACAACCACATGTCCCACATGTATGATTTTAAGAACTTTGCTGGCACTGCTGTTGCATGTTCTCTAGATCTTGTTAGATGGCCTACATGAGGAGGTTCACTACTTCAAATAAATTAGACTTCTTCTCTTCTAAGCTTTTGTTCTGTTTCACAAGACTTGTAGCCAGGAACAGGTGTTATTTATAATCTCCAAAATTTACAAGTCATGGATATATCTGTGCAGTATTGGGAAAAGGTCACTAGTAATAATGCACAAAACTTAATGAGGAATACATGGATTATTTTCATAGCATCAAACACCTCTTGCTCAAATTGGTACTCCAGAAAAGTCTGATCAGGCTTATCCCACACTCAGTTCAGACACACCAGAGTTTTCTTAATCTCCAAAGGACTTAATCCCACATTCAAATATTAAAATAGCAGTATTCCTGCTATTTTTATGTGCCCTTTTACTGTAGGAAAATCTAATTAATAAAACCAGTTGAGCTTACGTTTTTATTCTTGATACTTCTACTATGAACAGAAGAACAAATATTGAGTTATTCTTACATTGTCTTGTACAGGGAATATATGTAGGGGTTTTTTAAGATTGCTATAAACACTTCATACCGGCAACACAACTCTGGATGAAATTTTATTTTCAATATGAAAAAGCTAAAGCGATGTTTTAAAACAAGAACTGCATTGAGTCCACTAAAAATAAATTTCATTTAAATATGAGCATTTGTGAGATTTGTAATGTTCTGCTTTACCATATTTATCCAAAGTTTACCTATCAATTTTCCTTCACTACCAAATTGAAAAGCAAATTTTCATTTAAAATTCTTTTTTACAGTCATAGTTTCTGGTTTCTCACTTGTCTCTCTAAATATTTGTAAAAATGCTACATCTTTTTTGTTATGTTGCCTTTTAAGCAAAACTAGAAGACTTGAAATTTACAATTAACAGAATCATGGTATTTTTAAAATCAAATGCATAGGGAGGGGATAAGTCTGAATTTCAACACAGGCACCCAAAGAATACGGAAACCTGGTTGTGGCAGTGTTGCTACATTACACTTAAAACTCAATCCTCAGTACTGCCAGTTCGAGCTAAGTTGTTGTCTGTTTCTGAGTCTACCATGTCTCAGCCAGTGAAGTCACTCTTCCCAGTACTCTGGGAGCAGTTTTGCCTGAAACCTTTCTTTCAGTGAAATAGTTGCTCTTTGCACCCTGGAAAAGTTGTAGATCAACTTCCTTAAGAGTTTCCCTATGCCTTAACTGTTTACAAATATGTTTCAGACTTCCATTGATCCTTAACATCTTGTTACTTGTCTGTCTCAAATATGATTTGCCTCCCTAAGTGGCCTGAAGTCCTGTTGAAATTTAATGCAGACAGATTTCTTTGTATGGCAACACATTTCTGTTTAAGGCTTGTCAGCATGAATCCAGCTGAATCAATAAAATATGTGGCTATCTATTTTGGGAAGAGTACATGCATATGGTTCTTCCCCTGTGATATACCCGTAAATTTTGCTGGTTTATGTTGTCATATTAATTGCTCATCTTATTTATAAGGCCTTCTAAAAGGCCTTTCATTAATTATCATGTGAAGATATTAAAGCTTTCACTTCCTCTGTCTCCATCCCAGTTTTCTAGCATGTGGAAGAGCTGGTTGTCAGAGGAGAAAACAAACCTTCCTAAAGAAAGTGTGCATTGCCTTTGCCACGTCCCTCATTGTGTACTCAGAGATACCTCTAGGAAGAGACTACTGATCTGTGAAAACAAGCTAGCTGCTGAGATGCAATCTCACAGCTTTCCTGCTGGCTTGTCCAAGGTTATATATCAGATACTTCTAAAAGCAGGATTTCCCAGCCCAGAGCTGACCAGGAAAAAAGGAGGAAGGCCGTCTGGCAAGCTGAGCACAAGTATTATCCTGCCAGGCCAGCAGTAAGCAATTTACCTTGTTTTAAGAAACAGAACAAGAATAAGTAGCTGGAATCTACTATGCCAAGCTGAACTTCTGATACGGACCCACTAATATGTTTTACTCCAGCAAGGTCTGATATAAGATCCAGGGCACACAGCAAAAAATTGAGCTTCTAACTCATGATGGAAGTGACAGTACAAAGTGGAAGCTACAGTATGATACGTGGGTTTTCCACTATACCAAACCATCAGAACACCATGTGTCTACTTTTCTCCATGTCAAAAAATATCCCACTTTTTTTAAGCACTACAGAAAAAGCAAAGACAAAGTAGGAGAAAAAAAAACCCAAACAACCAAACAAAAATGTTTGCTCCAACTTTACTATACTTTCAAGATACAACTTTATTTTTCTTAGTGTACTCAGTTTTCAACCTCAGACTTAGTAATATGGACTTAGACACTCCAAAATGTATTTCACGAAAGTAATGATGTAATTCGTGTTAAGGAGGCAGCCTTAAAATAAATCCTGTCTATAATTCCCTCACTATTTTTTATGTCTTTATTCAAGTGTACAGCAATTTAAAGGGAGGTAGTGCTGATTTTCTAAAATGGCTTACGTAAACAAGGGAAAACATTATTTTAAAATGGTAAAAAGATAAATATGTAGACTTATTTGTAATTTAGGTATAATAACTTTTAATAAAGTTGTATTCCAGTTTTTTCTTCAGTCAAAAAGACAAAGTCAAACAACTGAGAACCTTAAATTGCATATAGCAGGTTTAAAGGTAAAAATTCCTTCTCAGAAGGGAATGATTTTAGACTACAAAACTCAGTTGTGTAAAGGTTTAACACAGGTGGGAAGCCAAGAGCTATATCTATCTACTCATCTGGCTGTTTACAATCTGTGGCATTGGTGGATCACTAGAAAGCCACAGAAATAAGTGTTCATTCTTTACAGAGCCGAATTCCTAAGAGCACCTTTTCTATAGGAGTGGATATTGATTTGTGAGCATTTTTGGTGTTTGGTGTTTTGGGGGTTTTTTGCTTGTTTGTTTTGGTTTTGTTTGGTTTAATGATTTTGTTTTTGCTGTTTGGGTTTTGGTGGGGTTTTTTTTCCCACCTTATTTGTTGTGTATTATATAACTGGGTGGAGGAGGAACAAAACACACACATACTGGCTTGAGTGGGTTGGAAGTGATGAGAAAAAATATCACTCTTTAACTGCATTCCCCATGGACAATAACCTAGAAAAACCAAAGCAACACTAAAAACAGAAGCAAAAAAATCACCAAAAAGTGCCACAAAACGAAACAAAGTCAAAGCCAACCAAACCACACACCCACAAACCCAAAAAAACCCCTAAACAACCAAAAAAAAACCCAAACCAAACCAAAACAAAACAAAAAAAAAAAAAAAAAAAACCAAACAACCAAAAAAAAAAAAAAAAAAACCAAACAACCAAAAAAAAAAAAAAAAAAACCAAACAACCAAAAAAAAAAAAAAAAAAACCAAACAACCAAAAAAAAAAAAAAAAAAACCAAACAACCAAAAAAAAAAAAAAAAAAACCACAAATCTAAATTTTCCCATCAGGTCTTGTCAATAGTACATAGAGGGATGTTTCTCAATCCTGAGCAATGGTCTCTCTATTTTGTTTCAGAACCAGTATTCTCACAGCTACAGTTTCTCAGAGTAAGTTCTTCAATTTAAATAGTCCACTATCTTGCTTACAGAAAAGGCATTCAAATACATGCATTTCCACTACTTTCAAAGGAAGTTAAGAAAATTTCATATTATATACTTGTTGCAGGTGGGGTGCCTGCAACCTTCTCTGATAGACAGCTTTGCCCGTGGGAAGACTCAGGAGACGATATTTTTATGGATGTTCATGGATGTTCTTTATTCTTCCCAGCTCCCTCATGGCTGGGTGTCTGGCCAGACTGACCACCCCTGGGCAACTCCCCAGAGTTCCCCGGGCAGGGGCCGTGAGCAGCCAATGGGGTACAGAGCTTGGGTACATGTGACCAGGGAGCAGGGGCTTGGGGAACCCTGTACAACCCACGCTTCCCACCCAGGGCCCATCACCCCCGGGGGTGGGGGGGGGAGGCTGTGCTCCAACATATACTTACTGCCTACAGTGTTTTAAAAGATTTAGCATGGAGCTGGGGGGATGTTGTTTGGTTTTGTTTGGTTGGTTTTTTATTTTCCCTGCCTTTCTGAAGGAGATAGCAATCATTTATCTCAGCAAGACATTTTTCTTGAAGAACAGTAAGCAGAGAGAGATGATGCCAGTGGTCGTTTAAACTGATCTAACCTATTTGTCAATAGCAAGACAAGGCTGGAGGTGATACAGATTCCATTTAATTTTACTACAACCCAGGAATTTTTACCCTCCTAATATATCAGTGGTATTTTTCTGCATTTGTATCAAAAAACACGTTGTCAATTGACTTTCTTTAGAACAGATAAGATACTGTGTCTTTCTTCTACCACCTAAGGTAGAGACAAATTTACGTAGGAGTGTAGGTGGCAAGCAAGGGAAGTCGGAGCATTTACAAACCACTTGACAAAGACAGAAAATTAAACATACTTTAACATTTTTTTAATCGTGGCAGGTCACACATGTTCAGTCACAATAAACGGACCTGTTTAAAAAAAGCCTTTACGTCTCAGAGCTCATGTTTCAGAGATTCTCCAGTATCTCCAAAGCAGAGATATCTATTGCATCAAACTTCTCTCTGTTAGAAAGCAATGTGCTCACACCTTTCCAATATGTATTAACATCTTTAGTGGCAGGAGTAGCTAGGGGACAGATAATGAGAGCTCATTTTGCATCTTTGTTATCCGACAGTTCCTGGATCCGTATCATACAAGGGGTTTTCTATCAGCAGCAGCTGAAATTGGTGTTCAGCATGGGGTGCCGTGTGCTGTTCCATTAAAATCCAAAGACAGTTCCAACTGTTAGGAGACCGTAGAGTTGAAATAAAGCCTCTGCACTTGTTGTCTGCAACTACACTTGTTGGTAAAAGTAATTGCAATGCCTGTTGTAGACACAGACGTTCAGGCACCTTGAGGAGAAAACTATAGCATGAACACATGGTTTGTGACTATCAAAAGATGGAAGAATAAATAAGGTTTCAAAAGAGAACTAGTGAAAAAATGTGAACTATACACATCTGGCAAGTCCACAAGTCATAAAACTAGACCAGTTCATAAAAGTAGACCACAGCAGTTTAATTTTACTCAAGTGTAAAGGAGTAAGTAGGAGCTGTTGTGGATTTGACCTGTGTTCATACAGACCTCTGCAAATCGAGACTAACTCATGTCCACTGCCTTCTAGCTCTTATATCCAAATATTCTCTGTTATACCATACCTGTACCCTCCTAATGAAAGCTTCTGGCAGAAGCAGTGGCACTGATATAATGAAATCTTCCTCTCTTGTAGATCACAGAGAAAATACAGTACTAGCTTCAGAACACATTTGCACCCCACTCATCCGGGAACTGTTCTCAAGGCTAAGTGACATCCAGCTGCCCTAAAAAAATCACACTGTCTTTAGACACACTGTTTTATTTTTGTCCTTGTTCCGGATCACAATTTCTCCAGGAATTACCAGGGAAATCTGATTTTCAGCTGATTGGAGTTTATAGCTCATCCCAGGCAGAACATCTTATCTCATTGCCTAGGAAGACATTGCACACACGAGTGTGCTCTCTTTAGGCCAGCATCAGCAAATCAGTGGTGAGAGTCCTGTGTCTTGCACCATGTCTGGCATAGAAATCCATTACTCTACATACCTCTATCTAGCTGTAATACAAAGAATTGGATTTGGTTTACCAACAAGAAAATCAATATATAGAAGGGATGCATAAAGTAAGTAGCAAAACACAGATTAACCGTCTATGCCCTGTATTAATGTTCTTCCCCTCATATTTATGCCTTCCATATGATTACTTTTCCAGTGGATAAAAAAAAATTAAAAATGCTTTTTAATTGAAAACAAATGAATTGCCCTTTTAACGCATGTTAAAACTGCTGGAATAATCCCTATATTCTAACATGCAATTTGAATAATCATTTCTGTACTGTAGAGATAGCATTTGCATTATATAATGAAAGGAATGGGATAACAATTACTTTGCCTTATTGAATAGGTAAGTAAATTGAGCTTGAAAATCCCTATAAATACTATGTGTGGAAATTAGATTTTCCCACTGGAGGCTTAACCAAAATATCAGTTATTTTCTTTGAAAAAAAACAAAATATGAAATCCCTTTTATTTTAATAAGTGTGGATTGTGCATTTTAGTTAAAGCTAAGAGACTTTCTCTCTCTAGACTACCAGGTTTCTTTAAGTACCTATCCCCTGAAATAAATTCTGAAATTAAGAAGCCTCTATTTATGTGGATGAGAGATGAAACATGAAGATTGAATGCATGACTTTAGGGTATTTTCTCCAGTTTTAACCTGTTCTGTATGGTAGTGCAAAAATGTAGATTCAAAGCCCTTTAGAGCTCTTTTATGGAGTTGTGTATTTTTCCTCTGTTCTGACTACTGTGTTAACCCTTTGTTGTATTTTGGTATGTTCCAATCCCCCCTCTCCTAAAGAAATGTTCATGTTACCCAAACCCCTGCCAACCCGATGTTAGTCCTGCCATGCTCCATCCCCTTGATTTCTTATTATGGTTATCCCCCTCCCCTTATTCCAGCACTTTCCCTATCCATCCCCCAAACCCCTGCCACAAGTCCTGTCAATCTCCTTCTAACCCTCTCCCTCCCTCTGGAAGATTCCAGGTTCCTTGATGCCCCACTGGTTCTCCCTAGTGTCTTTCTTCCCTGGGATCGTCCCTAGATTCTACATTTCTAAGTCCCTCCCAATGCTCCTCCCTAAGTTTTCCCTGATTGGTCCATGGAATGTACCCACCGTTTGATCCTCTCGACCTGAAGAGGTCCTGTCGCGGCAGGATCTGGTGCCTGTTCTCCTGCCCCCCTTTGGGAATAAACTCCTTGGATACAACAGAGACAAGGCCATTCTTTGTTCTTCGCCTCACTCCACAACACATGGTGTCACCTGGCTGTGGTTCCCTGTGAGAGCAGATGCCTCCCTGCTGGACATTGCCACTCGGGCTCAGGGGAGCTTGAGGGCAGCCCCAGTCTCGGCACAGGCAGTTGTTGCCAGGCAAGGACAGTAGGGGCTCTCACCCCTCCTGGGAAACAGACTGTGCCGTGTCAATTCTGGAAAGTAAAATCAGTACAAATGCGACAATAATAGTGTTTAAATTGTCCTGGGTTGAAGTATATTCTGTTATCATCTTCATGAGCTGTTCGAACAGGTGGTGTTTTCCTTGCCTACTCCCCCTGAGCTATCTGCTGTTAATGGGCCATCAATGCCTGGTCCCATGACTCAGAGATAACACCCCCCTGGACTACCTCCTGTTAATGGCCAGCTCCCTCATGGCTGGGTGTCTGTCCTGTTAATGGCCCATCAGTGCCTTATCTCATGACTCACCATCCCATTGTGAGATGCTCCGCCCAGAGGGAGGAACCAACTATTCCCTCATGGATATAAGCTGAAATCCTGAACACCACAGCAGCACTTGCCTACTGGACTCCCAGAGGAAAAGAGCTACTGCCGGACTTCCAGACCTTTCTTTCTACAGGATCCCCGTGTCAACAGAACTGCTTCGCTTGGATTGCCTCCACCATCAGAGTGTCAGGTTGTATTTCTGACTTTTGTCAGTATCCTTGTATTACTGCATTTATTTCTTTCTTTCTTTTAATTTTCTTCCATTAAATTATAATTCTGACTTGCGATCTCCCACTGGTTTGATTTCAAACTAGTACAAAATTCAAATACTCAATTTCTCTCAAAAACCAAATGGAAAATATTTTTCAGATAGTGATAAGAATGAATGGTATAAGCAAATATCGAAGAGCATTATTAAGTCCTGAATAATCTCTTTAAAAAGAGAATTTACAGAGATACATTATGTATTATAATAAGTTTACCACTTTTAGTATAGTTTTACCTGAAAAACAGAGAAAGTATTTTATTGCTCTGTATTCACAGAACTTACCTAAATTGCACTTCCCTTTCTCAGGTTTTCTGCTTCTGATTAAAACAAAGGTGTCAGTCACGATATTAACTTTAAAAACACATCCTCAATCTCAAAATTATTTGAAAACCCATGTTATAGGAATTCCTTTTAGTTTGGCGGTTCTGGGTAACTTTTGGGTTGTATAGGTTGTCAGTTAGGTCAGTTGATTGTTATAAAAAAGAGCACTGGAGGGGGATTATTTAAAAGGCAATCAGAGACTGTACAGCAGGATGACAACAGAGAAAAAAGTGACAGTACAGCCAACCAACCAGCAGCCCTATCTCAGATTAGACTCCCAACCAATCATCTGATGTCCCATGAGGGGAGAAGGAGGAACTAGACAACGAACCAATAAAGATCTGAAGAGCGGGAACCTGTAACCAATGAGCCAAGTCACCAGACAGCAGTCTCCAATCAGAAACTGAAGGGGGGTATAAAAGATGCTACACCGCAAGAGCGGGGGCTCCTGTGGTCCCCGGGAGCATTTGGATGGTCCTGCAGCTTGAGGCTCTGGGCAGTGAGCTGATCTTGGGAGGGCCACGGTGAGATCCTCCCATCTCCAGGCTTGGAGAGGGCTACTCCCTCGCCTTGTTCTCCCACCTGGTTTGCTTTTATTCCTTTTATTTGTTTAATAAAATCACCAGTTAGTCTCTTGTGGACAACTGGCCGCTTGTTTATTACACCCATTTCATAGATACAGCAGTTCTTGAATAATGTGTTTCATTTATCTATGTCATGTTAATGTAGTTTTAGACCATTATTGCTGAAGTTTCCAGAAAGTCGGTGAGTTTTTGCCCAAGACATCAAGCCCAGGAGCATCTTGTTTCTCTCTGTTTTGGACTGAAGGTAAAATTAAGACAAGCTGTACTGATTTACTGAAAAACTAATGGGGTTAGAAGGTAAAGTTATGAGAAAGTTCCATGTGTCAGATGCACAGAAGGGGAAGCTAAATGAAGCCAGTCCCTGATAGTTGTTAATTGTGCATTTCATGTTTTCATCATAATAATTGTCTGCATTTTGTGGGCACGTTTGCAGTATGTGTAATTCTGGGGAAGTTATTAGTGCTATAAATCTGCCCAGAATGAGTAAATTTCCAATGTGATAACTTGAAATTCTAGAATGGAAAAGTTTCCAGATGATAGAAGATGAAGATAGTGTTTTCTTACAGTCAAGAGCTGAAGATGGGTCTACAAATTGTGGCACTCTCTGAAGTGCTTTCTTCAAAGCCCTTGAAGTAGAGCAAGCTCAGTGGAAAAGAGGAATTTATACAGGAAATTAGTAACATGTGAAGCCTTGCTGAATAGACAACATAGTTGCAGGGTTTTACAATGAAAGTAAAACTACAAATGGTAGAAAGCAGACTTATCAGTTGTTTCTCAAAGATATGAGAATGGACTAAGTGAAAACATGACTGTTTCTTGTTCAGAAAAGAGTTGTTGCTTGTCTCCTATTTCATCTTCTTGCCCTCATTTTTACTCCTCTCTCTCCTAACATGTTGTTATGTTAAGGACGTTTCATTCATCACCTGTCAGTGGAGACGAAGAACTCATTGAACACTCATTCTCACACATAATTTCCTCAATTTTCCAAGTAAGTTTTCCAAGAGTATTTAATATTAAGTAGAAATCCATTGCAGTCCTTGTTGCTGCCAATTCAAAGTTACTAAGTTTTCTAAAGGCATAGGGTGGACTGAGACAAATACTTCTTTTGGATACATATAGCTGGCATTTGTCAAGAAAAGACCTAGCACAACATCCAAAGAGCTAGTTAAGGTAATTTTGAAAGCCTAACACAAAATAAATTGCAGTGAAGTTTCCAGCATGTTGCCCTTCATTATTCTGGGTTTCTTAATGGAAGGAATAGGATTAGTCAGGTTCTTTATTCAGTTTTTGCAGGCCCAGGACAAATAGATAATAGTCAGTTGGAGGAAATGGAAGGAACACCATATTTCTGTTTGAGACAAATTTTGAGGAGAATATTTCTTGATGGAAAACAGGTTGCAGCTACTTCTCTTTCTACTAAGTTCGGGAAAAAAATATTGTTTTCGAAGGAAAGTGAAAGAGGAAAAAACTATTTATTTAACAAACACACAGGAAAAGAATAAGAACGTCAAAACATAAGATCTCTTGCTGGGGGAAGAAAACCTGGAAAAAGTTCAGAGTTTTTCTGGGTGTGGTCGCTCTTCCCTTTGGGGGCTGAACCAGGGCTGGGGGACCCCTTCTCGGGCTGATAGAAAGCTTCTCTGTGAGGTTTCAGCATTCTGATGTTCTGAACAAGTCTAGAAGAGGGAAGAAAAAAACCTAAAATCCCGGAAAAAACTTAGTCCCCCTTCTCCTGGAGGAAAAGAAAGAAAAGAAAAAAAAGAGTTGAGATTATGCTGGTAAGCAAGGAAGCTGCCTCCTCCCCCCATCTGCTTCAGCCGCTCCCTCTTCTCAAGAGCTGACTTTGGACACAGAGCAGCTTTGAACAAAGATTCTCCTGGTTTGGTTTGGTTTTTTCCCTTTTCTTCCCTCTCAGACACAGAATGGCATAAAATTCATTTTCTGGGCATAAAGCAAACAATACAGGATATATCATACACCATAAAAAGCACTCCAAGACACACCACAAAGATAAGTAAGTGTTTGATCTGCCTTCTTTCATTCCTTTGCCAATTAGATTGTAAAATAAAACTTCAAGTGACGCAGAATGTTGTTTATCACAGAGTCCTCTGTAAATGAAAATCTGAAGAATGAAAATAGTAATTGTAAAACTTGATTGAAATGGATGCTTTTGGAAAGCCTAAATCTAAAAATAAAGATTGCAACCTTTTAACTAAATACACTTGCAGAAGAATTTCCAAGCTCTTCATACTGCAACACACAGGAGAGAATGTTGTTATTCTCCTGAGTAGAGGAATTTAGACCTTGTCAGCCTTATTTAAGAAATCACAAGATATGAGATTGCTATTGGATAAACTATCATATTGTCACATTAAATTCTGCATTCACTCTTGTGCTCTTCATATCAGAAAGGGCAGGCCTGAAGCAGATGTGGTTCATGGTTCTATTTTATAGCACATAGCACTTCATTTTTATTTGACAAGATTTTTTTTAAAGACATGTCTTCAAAATAATATCAGGTTTGAATTTTTCATTTCTAAGGCTGTTTGTGCTCTGCTTCCATTTGTTTATTAGTATAGTCTTTACATGATCATATACTGTTTTTCCACACACTTAACAGGAATAAACAAGATGGTCAATTCACAGAAACAAAAATACAACTAAGTAAGCAAGAAAATTAATTTACAGTAAGAAAATTAAGGGTAACAATACAAATTTATTTACTGAGAAATTAATAAACAAAAGAAGTGCAAAAAGAGGACAGTGTACACCTATGGGTGAATACAAGAGCAAGAAGAAATTTATTTCAAAAAATGGCTTGCCCAGTAAATTTGCATTGAAGAAGAAGAACAGATGTACAAGTAAGTGAGTAAAATCAGAGGAAGTAGGACTTCCCAAGGCATCAACTACATATGTCTTAAGTCTTGAGAAGTATGCATCCTATTACTCTCCTGATTCAATA
>VZTN01005688.1:86748-103903 GCA_013400515.1 Erpornis zantholeuca | reverse complement strand
CGGGAGTGCGGGGGCTGGTCCCTACCCCGCTGACCCGCACGCCTCCGGGGACGGGCAGGGAGTTCGCAGGATCACCGGGATGCGGGACGTCCCCAGCCCGGTGCTCGTGGTCCCCTGCGCAAGGACCGAGCCCTCCCGGTGCTGCCCCCGGTGCTCCGTGGCACAGCCCGGGCCGGGCGGGTTGGAGCCGGGGGTGACGGTGCGGGGCTGCAGGGCTCCTGGACATCGTCCCGAGCGTGTCACTGACCCTGCCGGGGAGGGGAGATGGAGCTCCGGCCTCTGGCGGTGATGGGGAGAAGCTTTCTAGAAAACGGCGTGATTTGGGAGTGTCCCGTTTCGGAGGGTTTTTTTCCCTTTGGCATGACTCGCGTTGGGTGCAGGAGCCCCCAGAGAGGCTGCATGTGCCCCCATTCCTCCAGGGATGAGCTGTGGCATGTCCTTTGTGGCATCCAGAGCCATGCCCTCCGTGGTGTTTCTGCTGGTGCTCGCCATCCCTAGAAAACAGGGGCTGTGCTTCGAGTGGCCAGGGCCATCTCCCTGTCCTGCTGGGTGGAATTTGGCAGCACGGAGCTGGCGGGGAGCCCCTGGCAAAGCAGGGACCGCTGGGTCTCACACTGTGCTGGGAGCATCCTTGTTTTCTCCCCAAAATCTTACAGTGGGGCGGTAGATAACGAACGAAGGAGGGAGAGGCAGTCCAGTAAAAATTTGGAGCCCAAAATGCCTGGAAAGTTGATTCAGGGGCTGCTGGTCCCTTTTGCCAGGCCACCAGCTCCTGTCGTGACAGGGAGGGTTGAGCTTGGCACTTTGCTTCCAGTGGTTGTGTGTTTCTTATCCCTGTGGAGACTTGGGATGCAGTTTGGAGCCAGCACCCGCTCCCCAGATAGTGCCTGGTGAGAGGAGCTGCTCATCCCTCTGGGACTGATCCTGGTGCCAAGACCAGCCAGGAGCAGCTCTGGCACCCCAGGATGGCCTGCCCAGTGTCACTCACTCAGGTGACAGCACAGCTGGGGGGGCTTTAATCCCCATCCCTCTGCTTCCCCCGTGACTTGTCCTGCAGCAAAATAGGAATAAGCAGAGCACTGAGTCAGCTGGTTCTGGGAGAGGAACTTTGGTGGAGCTGGAGGAAGAATTTGTAGTAACTCAGAAGGAAATAGCTTTGATTTTTTTTTTTTTTTTTTCCTTTTTCATTTTAAAAGAAGCAGGGGCTGGCCTGGGAGTATTTTAATCCTAGAACTTTAGAATTGTGGGATCCCAGAATGGTTCGGGTTGGAAGGGACCTTAAAGATGATCTCTACCCATGGGTAGACGTTGGCATGTGGGGCTCCCAAAAAGCTGCAGGTGGTGCCACTGTGGGGCAAACCACCCCAATCCCTGCTCCCCAGGAGTGCTGGGATGGAACAGGGAATGCCGACAGGGCTTGGCCCCCTCTGTCCCTGCAGGATGTGTGACCGGAACGGCGGCAGGCGCCTGCGGCAGTGGCTGATCGAGCAGATCGACAGCGAGCTCTACCCCGGCCTCATCTGGGAGAACGAGGAGAAATCCATGTTCCGCATCCCCTGGAAGCACGCCGGGAAGCAGGACTACAACCAGGAGGTGGATGCTTCCATTTTCAAGGTAGGGGCAGGAGGTTGATTGTCAGAGTCCAGGGAAGCCTGAAGGCTTCTCCTGCTCCTCTGGTGGTTTCTTTATAGCCCCAGAGCTCCTCAAAAGTGTCCTAGCCAGCGACCTAGGCTTTTGGAGAAGCTCCCTCCACTTTTGGGAGAACCTGAATGCACCAGAGAGGTGAAGAGACTTTTGTTTAGTGTCCCACAGAGAGTTTGGTTGTAGTTTTAGGATCTTGCTCTGTGTATTACATAGGGACAAGATGGAGATTTTTAGGTGTGGTTTTTCCTTCTTTCTTCTCCTCTCTCCTCATTCTCTTCCTCTCTCCTCTGACACCAGTTCCTGTGGTGTGTTGGTTGGTGGAAAAAAGTTAGCATTGAAAAGACAAATCAATAAGATGAGGGTTTACTGGTGTTGGAAAGAAAATAAGATATGTATTGTTCCTTGAATGGTTGTTAGTTAGATATAAAAGTAGCTGCTGATCTGCAGCCATTGCCCTTTTTGCCCTGGTGTTCTCGGGGGATGCTGTCTCTCCCTCCGAGGTTTTGATAAGACAAATAAACAACTCTGAAACAGCAGAAGAAGATCTCTTGCTGCATTTTTTCCAACATGACAAACCAAAGGAAGAAAAGCCCCAGGGCAGAGGACAGGGGGCCCAGACCTTTGACAGCTGATGCCTTTTCTTGGTCTGGGCTCTGTGGTGCTGCTTCTGTCCCTTGGTGGGACATGGCCACGCATGTCTCTGGGTTTTACATCTTTAACCCTTGCAGGATGTGCTGCAGTTGGTCTCCCAGGGTTTGGGTTTTTTTTGGAGATGGGGGGTGATTTGTTCCTTTTTATCAACAGCTAGTACCAGTTCTAGGTTTGTTTTCAGCAGGTTTGAATCTGGGTCTGATGTGAGAAGGAGGCTTTTGACCTGCTCGAAACTTCTCATCAGCTTTTCTTGATAAAATTTAAAATCAATTAAAAATCTTAAAAAAAAATGCCTAAAAGGACTTTTCAGGTGGGAAGGAAGGTTTTCACTGACATGGGAGATTTTCACTTTTGGGGGAAAAATGGGAAAATTCCATCTTGAAACAAAAAGGTCCCCAGGAATTCCCTTCCCTCTGACCCCACTTCCAAGTATCTGGACTGGTGAGGGAGTTTACTTTCAGTGACATCTGGGTTGGGAGCACTGAGTCATGAGGATGGTGTTGAACTTGGCTATCTGAAAGTTCAGAAACAGCTATGAAAGAAATAAATATGTATTTTAAAAAAATATCTAGTATTTTGCAATCTCCCTTCCATGGTAAAATATATTTTCTTACCAAAAGCACAAATAATGTTCTGATCTTGGAGAAACCAGTTTATTTATTTATTCATTTATTATTACCCAGGAGCTGGAAAATGAGGTTTATTTTGATTTTTAATTGAGCAGCAGTTCCTTGTGTTCCCAGCACCTCCTGACCTGTCAGCGCAGAGGTGAAACCACACGTGATAGTTTTAACCTCTGCTTTTTGAAAACCTGGGTTTTAAAAGACTTTTCTGCATTTCTGGGGCAGGTGGTGCTGCTCTGCACCCCAAAAATCCCCCCCAAGGCGCCGTGGCTGTGCAGTCTAGGAGCGAAACAGCAAATCCCCAGGGGATGCCTGAGAGGGTGCAAGATGCAAAAAGCTCTCTGCAAAGCTCTGCCACCCCAGCCCTTCCTCCCTGAGAGGCTTTGTAGAGCTCACAGGGAGGGTTTTCTCAGGTGTTTTTTCATTCTTTGCTTTAGGCCTGGGCTGTTTTCAAAGGCAAGTTCAAGGAAGGTGACAAAGCGGAGCCGGCCACGTGGAAGACGCGGCTCCGCTGCGCTCTCAACAAGAGCCCCGACTTCGAGGAGGTGACAGACAGGTCCCAGCTGGACATCTCTGAGCCCTACAAGGTCTACAGGATTGTGCCAGAGGAGGAGCAGAAGTGTGAGTTGCCCCAGGAAAGGAGTGACCCCTGTGCTGTGTGTCTGTCCTGTAACCACAGAGCTGCACCTGAGTGCAGCTTCCTGGCCAGAGCCTGCTCTGTGCTCTGGCTCTCTGCTTGTCCTGCTCTGCAGGTGTCCCCCTGTGCTGGAGGAGAAAGGCCAGGCTTGGTTTTTTTAACCCCTTGAGCTCCTAGGAAGTAGGGGACAGCTGCAGCCCTGTGGAAGCTCCCATCCCCTAAGGATGTTGTAGGGGAGGGACATGAGCCTCTTTTTTTCCTCCCAAACCTTTTTTTCCTCCCAACCCCTGCCCTGTGAGGGTGGTGGGGAGCTGCAGGAAATCCCTTTTCTTACCAGCACTGCTGGAGGAGCAGTAATTTTGCAGAGAGCTGCTCTGCTGTCCAGTGTGGCTCAGGTCACATGAACTATAACCCTGTCTGTGGTTAGGCTGAGCATGTGTGCTTTGTCCTTTTTTTCTTTTTTTATTTTAAGTTAAAAACCTGCAAAAAAAAATAAATGATTTTGCTGTCAGGAAATCTGCCTTTAGCATCTCTGTCCCCTGTTCACACAGGGGCTGTGCTGCCCCTATGCAAATGGCACTGCAGGTTCCCACCAGCAGCACCCCTGCACTGGGGTGGCTGGTGGAAAAAGGAGAAGCAGCAGCCCCAGTCTCTGGGGTGATCAAAAAAAAAAAACCCCAGACCCTCTTCTCTGCTCCAGCTCCGTGTCACCAGCCAGACTTTTGATTTTTCTTGCTGCTGGTTGCTGTGCAAGGGGGAAATAGGTTGTAAAGTGATTTTTTTTTTGGCCCCAAAAAGCGGCTCTGGGAGGGCTGTGAGCCTCTCCGAGGTGCTGTTAACACAGCTCTGCTGTGGGATTCATCACTTTCACTGGCTGAAAGGTTTCTAAAACCCTTCCAGATGAGCTTGGGAAGTGTGTGGGTGTTCTCACTGCATCCCCACCTCTCCTTGCAGGCAAAGCAGGGATTGCCAACGGGAGCGGCCTGAATGACGTCTCGGACATGGAGTGCAGCTCCTCTGCCATCGACGACCTCATCAAAGAGGTGAGGCCTCACCTTGGCTGCAGGAGGGGTGGTGGGTCAAGCTGGCTGGTGAAGCATCTCCTTCCAAAAATTCCATCTGTGGAGCTGCAGGGCTGGATTTGCAGCTCAGTCCCAGGAGCCAACACCAGGACACGGCTCTGACCTTGGCTCCTGCTTTCCACGTGCTCCCAGCTGGGAGAGAATTCACTGGGGGACAGAGTCTGTCGTAGCTCTGTGCCCCTTCTTGGCCTCCTCACACCTTGCTGCTTCCCTCTGGGTAGCTCTTGAGGGTTTTATTTGAGTGCACCACCTGGGCAATGCCAAACTTGATCTTTCCAACCCCTCAAAGAAATCTGTTGGTGTTGCCTTTTGCACCCTCTCCGAGTGCTGCAAGGCACCCGAGCTGCTCTGATCCCGGTCTCTGGTATCCCACAGCCCTCCTGTGTGGATGAATACCTGGGGATCATCAAGAGGAGCCCCTCACCCCCCCAGGAGACCTGCAGGAACCCCCCAATACCTGACTGGTGGGTGCAGCAGCCCAGCCCTCGTAAGTAGCCGACACCTTGTGTGGGATTTGGGAGAATTTTCGGCGCAGGAAAAATCTTCCCTGTGCAGGGGTGTGGAGTGGGGAGCAGTTTATTTTATCTTCCTTATTAAGAATGTTTAAAGTACTCATTAAGAAATCCACCTGGGAGCTTTTGATGGCTTCCCCCCATGTGGGAGCTGGGAATACTGGGACAGAAAACGAGGGGGCTGGTGTGGGGAGCTGGGAGGTTGGGATTTGGGAGCTGGGAATGCAGGCTCAGCTCGGCTTTCTGTGCCCACAGCGTTGCCCCTGATGAATGGATACTCCAGCTATGAGCAGTATCACTCAGGTAAGGCACCTCACCTGGCCAGCAGGTGCCCCTCTGTGTGTGTGTGTGTGGCAGGAAGTGGCTCTGACTCTGTTCCCCTGCCTCAAGGGAGGCTTTGCCCTTGGTTCAGGAGGTGCTGCACCCTCCTGATTGTCCATGTGTCTGTGGGATGGTGTCATGGGGGCACAGAGCAGTTGATTGTGATGCTGGGATCAGCCAGCCTTTGGAATGGGGGGATCTCCCCCCATGGCATGGGGGGGGTGTGCAGCAAAGGCAGGAGGAAGGAGTTCAATTTGTTTCATGGCCACAAACGAAACCACGAGAAGTTCCACCTCAACGTGAGGAAAAACTTTCAGTGGAGAGGGGGGAGAGCACTGGAACTCCAGGGAGTTGTGGAGTTTCCCTCTCTGGAGACATTCCAACCCCACCTGGATTTGTCCCCGTGTCACCTCTTCCAGGTGACCCTGCCTGTGCAGGGGGGCTTGCAGTGGGTGATCTCTGAAGGTCCCTTCCAACCCCAACCATTCCATGATTCTGTGATATTGGGAGCTCTCCCTTGCTGATCAGCCCTGTGCCAGGCTGGGGAAGGTGTCCCTCCACCACGAGAGAGTCACTCCCAGGAAATGTGGGATTTTTGGGCACGGCAGCGAGGAGCAGCTCTGTCCTTCCCTGACGAGCTGTGCCTGTCCATCTCCTCCCAGCTTACTCCCAGATGGTGATCAGCTTCTACTACAGCGGGAGGCTGGTGGGCCACGTCAGCACCTCGTGCTCTGAGGGCTGCAGGATCTCCCTGGGCCAGCCCTCGGGCCATGGGGAGAAGCTCTACGCCCCGGACGCCCTGGAGCACGTCCGGTTCCCCTCGGCCGACGCCATCCAGAACGACCGCCAGAAGCAGATCACCAGGAAGCTCTTTGGGCACCTGGAGAGGGGTGTCCTCCTGCACAGCAGCAAGCAGGGCATCTTCATCAAGAGGCTGTGCCAGGGCAGGGTCTTCTGGAGCGGCAACACCATGGCCTACAAGGACAGGCCCAACAAACTGGAGCGGGAGGAGGTGATGAAGATCTTCGACACCAACTTGTTCTTCCGAGGTTTGTGGGAGCCTCCTGGGTTCTGGTTCTGCTCTTTCCTGTGGGAAATAAATAAATAAATCCCCTGGGTTGGTTGTGCTGGGGTGAACAGCTGTGCTTGGCAGCAGTTTGGGGTTGGGAGACCTTCGGGAGGGTGGAGGAGGGGATGGGATAACAGGGATAAATCCCAATGGCTCTGGCCACAAACTTCTGTGGAGAAGCTGAGGCAGTTCTGGGATCCCAAAGCCTTGGGAGAACAAGGAGTTTCTGGAGCTTGGGCCTGGTGTGGGATGCCCTGGGGTGGGATTGAAAAGGTGGAGCCCTTTTTCCATAGACGCCTTTGAAGGCATCACTGCTGGGTTCCTGTGTGATCTGGACATGCAGGTGACACTTCCAGACCTAGAAAGGAATAAATTGGTGTTTTGGGTCGTGTGGCAAGTTCCAGAGTTGGAGGCTTTGCCTGACCCTGCAGCTTCCTTGCGGGATGTTCAGCCCCAGGGATGTGTAGCGAAGGCCGGCAGCCTCTGGAGGGCAAATTCCAAGTGTTCCTCTGTCCTTGCAGAGCTGCAGCAGTACTACAACAACCAGGGCCGCTTCCCAGACAGCAGGGTCATGCTGTGCTTCGGGGAGGAGTTCCCGGACGCGGTCCCACTGAGGTGCAAACTCATCCTCGTCCAGGTACGGGGGGCTGGGAGGAGAAAGGATCCAGGCAAGGTGGGAGTTCTGCCAGCAGAGCTCCACCCTTTGGCTGCCTGGATTGGGGGTGGAAGTGTGGTGCTTTTCCACAGCCTCCTGAGAGGTGCTGGGGCTGCTGCTTTATCACGTTCCTGGGTCTGGGTTTGCAAAGGGAAGCTCCCAAATGGCACCAGATTTGTGAACTGCAGGGAAATCTGTTCTTTTCTTCCTGATCCTGTGTTGGGATTTCTGCCTGTTCCCGTGGGAATGGGGCAGTAAAGCCCTGGGCTGGTGGATTTAGGATCAGTCAGCGATGTGGTGAACAGCCATGGTTGGCAGTGCTGGGGCTGGGAAGCCTTTGGAGCGGGGATGGGATGTGGGGGTCAGTCCTTATGGCTCTGGTCAGAAACTTCTCCCTGGAGAAGCTGCAGCAGTTCTGGGATTGAAAAGCCTCGGGGCAGGGGGTTCCTCTTGGGCCAGCCAGGCTGCAGCAGCAGGGGCAGGACAGGGACGGGGGGCACGTGGCAGGTGTGGCATCCACTCCTGAGCAAGCACAGACCCACCAGGTCTGTGAGGTCCTGGAGGGGGTTTCACAAGGTCAGAGACTGGTGCTGTGCCTCCTGCACCACTTCTGACCTGGTCACATGTCCTTGCTGTCCTTGGGTGTCTGCCCCAGAGGATCACTGAGGATGTGCTGGGACATCCCCCAGCCTGTCCTTGCACACAATGTCCCTGCTGGGAGGATCTCCTGGGGCTGCTCCTTTAATCCTGGAGGTGCCTGTGGAGTCAGACCTGCTGTGCTGGCAGGACCTGTGCTCTGCTGTGCGTCCCCCACCCCAACTCCTAGGTGGGGGATACCCCAAAGATCTCCCTCTTCACTCAGCATCCTCCTGCCCTTTTTCCTTTGTCCCAGGTGGAGCAGCTGTACGTCAGGCAGGTGGTGGAGGAGGCTGGCAAGACCTGCAGCTCCAGCCCCATGCTCCCTGTGCCTGATGAGCCCCAGCACGAGCAGGGCTACAGGATCTTCCAGGACATCTGCACGACGCGGCCGCTCTTCCGAGAGCACCAACAGATCGCAGTCTGAGCCCCTGCTCCCCTCACAGCCTGCTGGGCTGGCCTCATCCACACCCACATTAGTCCCATGAGTGCCTAAAATCTCCCCTTTTTAAAATTTTTTTGGGTTTTTTTTTGTTTTTTTTTTGGAAAGTTGGGTTTTATTCTTTGCTGTTTCCAGTGCGGTATAAATCCAGTGGTGAGAACTGCCGTGAGCAAATAGGTTGGATGTTCAATGCCTGCAGACAATTTATGATAAAAATGATTTTTTCTAGTCCCAGGACTGTCTGTAGCTCATGGCTGGGGGAGCCAGGAGCATCCAAGCTGTGCAGGAAGGTCGGGGCTGGCTTTGCTTTGTGTTGCCTTTGTTACTGGCCAGTGGAGCAGAACAAAAATCAGCAGCTCTGAGCACCTGCCCCAACAATCTGCAGCTCAGACTTTGCTGCAATTTGATAGGAGGTGACTCTTGGAAAAGCCTTGGAATGCTCAAATTTATTAAATTTTATCCAGGAATCAGCTTTTTCCCCCCTTCAAAGAGGCCTGCTGATGGAGGGCAGGTTCAAAGAAAACTCCTGAGATTCCTCTTTATTTTTGCTGTGAGATTTATGTGTTTCTCTTTTGTGCCAAAGTGGATTGAAATTTGGAAACCTATGCAGAGGTTCTGTGTGTAAATATCGACTACAAGAACTTTAGGAATCTTTGTTTGTTTTTTGTTTTTTTTTTTTTCCTGACCAGAGCCAGAGTTTATATAAATAGAGAGAATTTTAATTTTTCAAGATTGCAGTGTAGTGTGAATAGCTTGGCTTCACCCTCCCTCCCCAAACACACGTGTGGGGCTCTCCCAAGCGTGTCCAGGCAGCGCCATCCATGTGTAAATCCTCCTTTTCACAGCCTCTGTGTGTGCCCCCAGCTCTGGGAAGCTGCTGGTGCCTCCCTAAGCAGGACTGCACATGTGTGCACGCCACCAAAGCTGCCTATTTATTGTACACCCGAGGTTTGTTAATGGTTTTTCTTGGTAAATTTTTATATCTCCCTGCGATTAAAGTGCTATGTTTTGTATTTCTCTCGCAATGTGGTTTCTTGAGTGCAGTAAGTGGGGTCTCAAAGCTGGTGGGGAGTGTCTGGGACCTCCTATCTTGGCCCTAATTTGGTTTTACCTCAAGTGGGGTCTGTGTTTAAGCCTGTCACCTCCTTCCTCTTCCACAGCTTCCTGGATTCATCTCCAGGCAGGAAAGGGATGAGTCAAAATGCTGTAATGCAGGGGAGGGGAGGGAAATGGGATCACTTGGAGATCCTCATTCCAGGGAGGAGGAAGATGTGTCCCTGCTCTTCTGCCGCAGCACTGAGCTGGGTCTGATGCTTCAAGGTCATGGGATAGGGACAGTTTTTTATGGTTGTGCCCAAAAGCTTCCTCTTTTCCTTTTCCTATGGGAAATGGGAGCTTTTCCCCACTGTCCTCCCGTGGTACAATCCCAGCTGACAGCCAGGTGCCTCCCTCATTCCCTGTTACCCTTTCATGGCAAGGAGAAGTGGAAAGAAAAGGTAAACCTTGTGGGTCGAGAGTAATTTAGGAATATCAGGAAGAAATTCTTGGGGAATAAATCCTTCCTTCCCTGTGAGGGAGGTGAGGCCCTGGCACAAGGTGCCCAGAGAAGCTGTGGCTGCCCCTGGATCCCTGGAAATATTCAAGGGAAGGTTTGATGGGGCTTGGAGCAGCCTGGGATAGTGGAAGGTGTTCCTGCTCATGGCAGGGGGTGGAGTGAGATGGGTTTTGAGGTCCCTTCCAACCCAATCCATTCCAGGATTCTAATTACGAGAAATATAATAGTTGTAATGAAAAGGAAAGGGGAATAAAAGCCAAGGGAAGCAGGTGATGCACGATGTGATTTCTCATCCCTACTGAGAAGAAAATGAACTCTATCCCAGCAGGATGACATTTCTCCATCCAGGATTCTCATGTGGGCTGGTCTAGGGAGTGCCCTGAGATGGGAGAAGCAGCTTGAGCTTGGTGATCAAACATGAGGATTAGGGGAGTTCCTCCCTCCTTGTCCCAGCCCTGGTGGTGGGATGCTCGTGCTCCTGCCTGTGCCCTCGTGCACATCCCCTGCAGGAATTACAGCACTGGATTTGGTGTTTGTGAGAGGAGCTGGCTGCAGACCAAGCTTTTTTTAGGATGTGCCAGGATCCTAAAGGCAAAGGAGCCCCCAATTCCTGTACCTCCTGCAGGCTGCTTTGTCGCTGAGCTGGGGATGGCACCTGTGGGTACTCTGTGAGCACTGACCCCCAGCCTTCCTCTGCTCTTCCCGAGGTTCCCACAGGATTTAATCCTGCTCCAGCCCTCGCTGCTCCCTCAGAGGGTGAGGAAACTTCACCTCCCGTGGTGCCTGGCAGGGTGGAGGTGGGAGCGAGGCACCCACTGCTGGAACAACACGTGCAGCACATGCTGGGCTAGGGCCTGGGGTGCCAGAAACTCAGCTCGTGGTTTCCCCAGATGTGCAGGGCCAAGTCCTTCCTCAGAAACCACCACCTTGTGCTCGCCTGGAGCCACCTGCTCCTACCCAGGGCTCTTTCAATTTCCACCCCAGACCGCGGAAGAGCCGTGGGGAGCCGAGGTACCTTTTATTGCACTGGTTATTTTTAGTGTTGTCACTGTGTATCAGAGCCTGGGGCTGGGTTTGGGACCTTAACCGGCAGCATGGACTCCATCCCAAACAGATTCCAAGGGAAATGGCTGGTGGGGGAGGAGGGACTGGGAAGGAAATGCTGGGATGCAGGAAGGGTAGCAGGGTGGGCAGGGGTCCCCTTTATGCTCAGGCAGGGCTTGCAGAAGTGTCAGGCTTAGGCTTAATGCCTGATTTAGGCTGGATTTCCCCATCCTGAAATCCATCATTGGGAAGCCTCCGAGGCTGATGTTCCAGAGCAGGTTGCAAGGTAAGTGCATTGATTTCACACAGGGATGCTCTGGCCCAGAGTCACCGTGGCATATGTGAAATTCCAGAAGGAATTCCTGCCCATCTCTCACTTTTCCTGCGAGCCAGGCAGGAATGGCACTGCCATCCCCATCTGGGAAGCTGCTGGGGTCTGGAAGTGCCCCAATCCAGAGGCAGTGCCTGCATCCCAGGCACCCAACCCTGCACCTTGCCTGGCCCTGGGCAGCTCCAGGGAGCCCCTGGTGCAGCTGTGCCCTGTGCTGGTGGTTTTGGGCGATGGGTGACTCAAATACTTTCGTTGGTTTCTGTTCATTTGTGTTCCTCTCTGTCACCTCCCTGAAGTGAAACCTCAGTGCCAGTGTCGGCTCCTCTCTCTCAGTGCCTCGCCCGCTGCCAGCTCCCAAAAGTGGCCCAAGTTTTTGGCTGAAGACCCTGGGTGGGGGTGATTTATCCTCTGCATCACCTCCACTGAATGATCCACGTGGTGCAGTGGGACTGTGGAGTGTAAATGAGAAGCTCCCGCTGCCCTCCCCAAAATTCTTGATGTTTTTTTTGGTGGCTTCCTGCACTTTTGGGTCAGAGCGGCGACACCGCCAAGCTCCTGCTTGATGTCAAGATATTTCCTCCCTTCCCAGGAAGGCCCAACTAGATCCTGCTGTTCCTCTGGGGAGGGCTGCAGTCCTGTGGGAATAATGGGAAGGGACTTTCTGGGAGATGCCTGGGCTGAACTCCTGCCTTTGGGAGGTGAAAATTCCACATGGGAAGGAGAGTGGAGCTTGGTTTGAAGGGAACCTTCACTTGCAGCAGATACAGGGCTCCCTCAAGAATATTTGGGGAGGAGCCATGTGCTTGCCAAACCCTCCTAACACCTGGCAGAGATGGGTGGACCAGGACAGGCAATTCGGGGGAATATTCTAAGATTTTTCTAACATGAAGACATCCACTCCGTGGTGGACACGGGAACATTTTGATTTCCTGGTGCTCCCAAGGATGTGATCAACACTTCAGCCCTTGGATGTTTTGTTCACTGACTCAGGGATGTTGTCTGGGTTCAAAGCCAACCTTTCTCCTGAGATTTGTGGCTGGAAGGCAGCTGGGCCCCTGGGAAGCGTTTTCCTTGGGAGAAAATGAGCCAGGTTATGTCCTGGGTCATATTAGTCTGGTTCATCAGGTGGTTCTGGAGTTTCCTGAGACATGCCCCTCACCAAATGCCAAAAGTGCCACTGCAGGTGGCTTCAGGAGAAGAAGTCAGTGTCCACGAGGACAACAAGCATGCACTCACCCCTCCCACATGCCTGAAACCCAGCGTGAGGAGTTACCTAGCGCCAAATCTACGTGGAGAACAAGTCTGATGGGCCGGGGAGGAGGAAGGCGAGGCTTGTTCCAGCTAAATCCTGAGATTTAGCCCAGCTCAACCTGGAGAAGGAGGAAAAGCCCTGCGACCACAAGCCAGCAGCAGGTCCCAGCTCACAGTTGAACTGCTCGGGAATCCAAGACCCACCAGCTCCAGCTGCTTCCTCCAACCTGCCCCCGGCTTGGCACCGGCCCCCCCAGGCGCCTCTCGAGGCGTTAGAAAACAAACAGTCACTTTTTATTTCTAGCCACCAGCCTCTCCAACTGGTTTGATTGCTCAATTGCCCCCATTTCGGCACGGCAGCACGGCCAGCATCCCCGGGCTCTTCCTGCCGGCGTGTTGTAACACGGGGCCGGCCCCCTCCAGATGGGCCCTGGCGGCAGGAGATCTCCTTGGGAAGGCAGGAAAGCTGCCTGGAGGCTCCTACCTCCTTCTCCAAAGGGATTTATACCCCCTTGGGTGGTGTTATGGGCAATTATGGCCGAGGATGATGGCTGGTGATCGGGGAAACCCATCTGGAGTTGACTTTGGTGGCTCTCAAAGGGCTGGCCCCCTTTTGTGACCTGTTTTTGGCCATGGTGTTATGTGACACTTTTCAGTTGTCTCTTGGGTTGGGTGGATGGTCTGAGCTGGCTCAAGGGCCAAACCAGGAGGTCAGACCTGTGGAGGGAAACACAGGGATGGGCCAAAGGCATCTCCTCAGCTCTGGGCATCTCAGCTCCATCAAAAGAAGGAAGAGGAGGTGATGGGAAGAGCTGAGGGTGATGAGGCCGAAGCTGCAGGATTTCCTCAAGCTGGAGGGGAAGGCCTCGTGCAGAGGAAAGGAGATCCCAAACCCCAGAAAATGCCACAACCAGTTAATTTTCAGGACCAGCTCTTGCCAGGTGACCTGTCCCTCTGCAGCTCTCTGCTGTAACACCAGGCTCCAGGTCGTGTGAACAGCGGCAAAAACAACACAGGGACGAGGAGAAACACGGCGATACTCCTTCAGAACTTGGGGCTCCTTGTGAGGCCGAGTCTGAAACCAAGTCCAGGCTGAGATCCTCTCCCTTCCCCCTCAGTCTGCATGTGCTTAGGGGCCTGACATATTTTTATTGCAGATCTGTTTGCAAGAATGAAACACTCAGACACACCGAGGAGACATAAAAATTGGTCAGAGATTTTCCTGTGGGTCTGTGTGACCCAGAGCCACCAGGTGACCTGGGCCTCTGCTGCTCTTCCTTACAGGAGCGTGGAAGAGCTTGGAAATGCCCTAAAATGGAAAATGGGAAGAAGCAAAAGAGCATTTCAGGGCATGCATGAGGAGGTCTTTGCAATGTGATTGTTAAAAAAATGCTCCAAGCTGGAGGAAGATTCCTTTCTCTTTTTTGTCCTCCTAATGTGTGAGGGTAGCTGGAGGTTCAGAAGAGTTACTCCAGCTCTTGCTGGGTGAATAATGCACGTGGGTTATGTAAAACCTTCTTTCTCTGTGCTGGGTTTTTTATAGAGAAATGCAAATTGTAGAAACATGGAAGAGTTTGGGTAGGAAGGGACCTTAAGGCTCATCTCATTCCAGCTTCTCTCTAGAGACTGGAACACCTTCCACTAGACCAGGCTGCTCAAAACCCCAAAAGAATGACAAGATTTTGAATTTTTGGAGCAATTAATTTCAATAATATCAATTTCCAGCATCCTGTGGTTCCTGCTTCTTCTTCTGTTGGGCTTCAGAGGGAGGACTGAGAGATGTGGAAGCAGCAGTGGTCTGAAACAAGTGATTCCCTGCCTGTGTCTTTCTGTTCTGTATTTGAGAAGTAACCACTTCTCCCTGAGATAAATCTGGCTCATGGACAGGTCTGCAGGGTGCAAAAGGCACCGAGCCCACAGGTTGGTCTTCTCAGGGATCATGGCTAGGAAACAGCAAGAGGGATCATTTTGGGGAATGCTTTTCCACCTCTGCCCCAGAAACACAGTCTGGTTTTGTTTTGGAGGAGGCTCTGGAGACACTTCTTTTGTAAAAATCCCAAATATTTCAAATCTGCTGATTTGCTTTGCTGTTTCAGCCCAGATTTTTCCTGTTGACTCCTAAGCGCTCACTGCAACCTCCTGTCCTTCCTTGGGCAGATGGAGGAGAGCTGATCCATGGAGAGCTGGGAAGAGCCTCTCAGGTGGAGAAGGGAAGGGATCACTTGCCCCCATTTAAGGCAAGGAAGGCAAAATCAGCAGGAAATGTTTGCTTGTGGTGTCAGCAGCAAGGGCAAGGAGAGCCTGGAGGAAGGAGGCTCGTGGTTGGGAAAGTGGTCTGTGGTGCTCACCACCGAGCAGGGGATGGAAAAGGTGGGGGAAAGTGAGAGATGGTGATGGCTGGAGGGAGGTTCACTCCTGATGCAGCTCAGGGAGTCAATGGAGAAGGGTGAACACCTGTCCTGCCAAATGTGCAGCCCTGGTCCTACACATCATCCAACAGATCCATGGGAGGGCAAGGAGCAAGTGTGCCTGAGCTGAACCCCAAAACCAGTGGCTGAGGGAAGCCTGGACCACAGGTTTTGGCTACAATGTGCCACAGCCCCTAGCATCTTTAATGCCCTTAATGAACCTGCTCATGGCTGTGAGGACCAACCCCTCTGGAACGACAGCCAAGAGCTGGATTGTGTGGGGATGGGATGGGATGGGATGGGATGAGATGGGATGGGATGGGATGGGATGGGATGGGATGGGATGGGAGAGGAGAGAGGGTTTCAACCCCTCATCGGTCAGGATACAGCACCAGCCTCTCCTAGAAGAGGCTCCCGGGTTCCTCCTGAGGAGCATCTCTGGTGCACAGCCTCTGCTCGGTTCCTCTTTCCTGCCCGCAGCCAGTGACGGTGCTGGGTCTCCCTTTGTGGGGCTGAAATGAGGCAGGAGACCAACACCAGGCGGAATGGTGAGGAAAACAAACCCCCCGTGCCCACCCTGCGTGGCTCTGCCCTCGGGGTGGATGTGGGAAACTCTCGGTCTCTACGAGAGCCTGGAAATTCTGGGGTAATTTTAACCTTGCCGTGGGTTGTGAGAAACCGAGGGGTTTTACAGCTTTGCAGGGCTGGGCACTCAAAGTCATGGGGTGCAACTCTCCCGGGAGAAACATCGAGTCCCAGCTGGAGCAGGGCAGGATGGGTGCAAGCCCTCAGGGTTGTGATCCCCTGGAACGCCTTCTCCCATCTGGGCAGGCTGAGGGCTGTGCCCTCGGATGGAATATAGAGCAGTGACGCCTCAGGGGAAGTTGGTTTTTCAAGCAGGGCAATGCTTTGGGGTGTTTAGAAAAAGCACAGCTTCTTAATTTTCCCCCATCAGATTTCCTGGGTGAAGATTCTTTGTCACCATCAGGATGAGTCACGAGGCCAAGAGATGTCATTGCAGGAGGGTTTTGAGTACCAGGGAAGATTTTGAGATGCAGCAGGTGTCTGGCCAGGCTGGTTGGCCAGCACCCATCCCATCTGGATGGCCTTTGGGCCATCTAGTTTGGACTAGATGACCTTTAATTAACCCTTCCATCCCAAATTATCTCACCCAGCCTGGAACTCTTCCTGCTGTGCGTTTGCAACTGCATTTGATGTGAAAGCAAAACCTGGCCTCGGTTTTGCCTCGTTGAGAAATTATTCCGTATTTCTGGTAAAGTGACATCATCTTTTAGGGCTGCTGCAGGAAAAGGGGTCACTGTGCCTTTCCTGGTCCTCTCTCCTAATTTTGGTTCTTCACAGAATCCCGGAATGGTTTGGGATAGAAGGGACCTTAGAGCTCATCCAGTGCCACCCCTGCCACACCTCCCACTATCCCAGGTTAGTCCAAGCCCTGTCCAACCTGGCCTTGGACACTTCCAGGGATCCAGGGGCAGCCACAGCTTGAGGAGTTTAAACCCTTCATCACAGCAGTGGAAAAACCGGGAATTTCACTGTAATTTTTATAAAACTCACGGAGTTTGTAGCAGCCTCTTCCTAAAATGAGAAATGATAGGAAGGCAATAAACGATGCCTGGAGCCTCTGGAGCATTTTTGCCCTGGAGCAGCAGCGCCAGGTAAAGGAAAAACTCTGCCTGCCCATGAAGGTTTATCTTCCAAAGGCTGAATTTTCCCAGGTGCAGGAAAAACTCTGCCTGCCCGTGAAGGTTTATCTTCCAAAGGCTGAATCCCCCAGGACCAGTTCTCACCTTGCCCCACGGTGAATGAATTCATCTCCAAACCACCAGGAGCCATTCGGGAGGGGCTGATTGATCACAGCCCGTCCTTGAGACATCCTGTTCCTTATCCTCCCCGCAGGGCTATCGGGAGAGGTGAGGCTGGAAGCGAGCCCGGCGAATTTAATGATTCACCCTCGATTCGCGCGGCCCTCACCGACGGACGCTGAGAGGGGATCTGATTTCAGGGCAGGGCCAGATCTTAAAACAGGAGGAGGGGAATAAATGGCAACGTTTGTTTTGCCTTTTATTGGCGTAAAGGTTCACCTCCAGGCTGAGCCGTCGGTTGGGCACGATGTGGAAACCTGGGCTTTCCGGGAATCATTCCTGGGGTGGCCCTGTGGACCTGTGACCCCGCTCTGAGCTGACTTCAGCACACCTCTGCTTTTCCTTGAGATAAGAAATAAGTGAGTTGATCATATCTCTCCTGTTCCTTACTTTTCTGCTGTTTTAGCTATT
>VZTN01005688.1:64489-86712 GCA_013400515.1 Erpornis zantholeuca | reverse complement strand
TTTTTTTTTTTTTTTTTGGCCACCTGTCCTGTACATTCAATCTTTTCTTATGCTTGGTTTGGGACAGATCTGATTTTCCCCAAAACCAGCATCTTTCCATCACGTGCTTCAGCTTTGGAATCTGCAGGTGTGACCATCTCATCTGGCTCTGAGGTAGCCCTGCTGCCTACAAAAGCAAAGAGTTTAAGCTTTGAAAATTCACAGAGCTGCAAAATAAAAAAATTCCCCAACTCCTTTCCCCCGACGCCAAGAGCTGCTCTCAGTTTTGTACAGGCAGAACCTGGAACTTCACTGAAATGAGCTGAAAAAAGTCCTCTCCATCCTGTAACCCCTCTCCTTTTCCAGCTATTTGTTGTGTTCTTGTGTCACATCCTCCTCCTGAATCTGGAATTGGAGAGGAATTCTGGCTTGAGACCAAATTTTCAAAAGCAAATTGTAAAAAAAAAAAACAAAAAAACCAATGAGCTGCAGTGCACACAACCTGTGTGCAGAGAAAAACAAAATCCACTAAATAAATATTTATTTTATTCCACTGAAGCTTCCTAAATGGTCGAGGAGGACTTTTCCTGCTGGGATGAGCCAGGATGGGATCAATTTGCTCTGACAAAACGAGCCTTGAGTTTGGAGTTTGGACTTCGGCCTTTGCCAAGAATTAATTAATCTGCAGCGTGCTGCCCTTAATGAGATCTCAGCTCTTGGGTTTCCCACCGTGGGACGCTGAGCCCGGGGGTGCCCCTGCTTTAAAATCAGAATTTCCTCGCAGAGATTCTGCCAGAAGAAGTGATGAGTGCCGGGGTGGGTGCAGGAGTGGCCTCGTTTACATCTCGGTGGGTGAGAAGTCAGGCGTGAGCCACTTTCCTGTCAGCGCCAGGAAACCTGCCGGCCCTAAAACCCCCGCTTTGCTTTTGGGTTTCTCAGGGCTGGAGCATGATCATGAAGAGGGAAAAGCCCTGAGAGCTGCCAAACCTCTTTTCCTTGTGGGTGGATTCGCCGGTGTCTCGTAACGGGGTTGAGCTTCTCCTTCGTCACCGCTGTTTGTGGTGGCCTTGGCTGCTTTAAGGTCTGGACTTGATGATCTTAGAGATCTTTTCTGACCTGAATGATTTTATTGTCATATTTGCTCCTCCCAGGAGGTTTGCCCTGTTCTTGGAAGTGTTGGATGGGGCTTGGAGCAAACAAAATTCCTCAAGAATTCCCCGAGGTGTTTTGTCCAAGTGTTCATCTTTGGACCTGAAGGAATTAAAAGTGCTTTGCAGAGGGAAGCTGGTGTTCCAGCCATGCTAGGAGATGGATTCCCATGCTCTGACCCTGGAATGCTGCAGGATTCCATATCCCTGAAGCCCCAACTTGCTGGGCGTGGGTGCAGGAGCTGAGCTTGGGGACATCCATGTGGAAAGGGACACGTTTAGCAGTCAGTCCTTGATGAAGGAGCTTTTGTGGCATCCCACACTTTCCTTATCCAATAAATGCTGTGTCAGACGAGCTGCAGGGCTGGGGAGGAGGATTTATCCTGCCATATTGAAAGAGAGAGAGGTATTTCCCTTTTCCTGGTGTTATTGATGGACTCCTTGTCCCTTTTCTCCCACCATTTTTTGCTGCAGGAGGTTGCAGGGTGGGATGGGACATTAATCCTCATGCTCCTTCCATGTCCTTGTATCTACACCGAGGTGGAATGTGGACAAGTTTGAGCAGAGAGAAATTTTCCAGCTCCTGGCCCTGTTTGTGAGAAGAAGTTGCTTTGTCACAAACAGAGCTGAGAACCAGGAGAAGTTTATGTAAACCATCTTATGTGTAAGTTGTATTTTACAAGTGGTATTTCTACATCTTGTTATTCCAACTTGTTATTCTGAGGTGTTGTTATAACTAACCAATGATGCTATAGAGGTGTTCACCCAACAACCAATAATTGTGTCTTCCTCTAGCAACCCTGGATATATAAAGAGAAAAATCTTCTTAATAAATGGCTTTTCTCATCTGAAGTTTGTGCTGCTATTTTCGCCGTCCCCGAACTCAATAGTGGAAGACAGAACTGAGCATCCCTTTAGGGCAAAAGGGTGTTTTATAGGAGTAAACAATAAAAAGAGAGAGAAAACCAGGTCAGAGATGAATCCAGGCCTCAGGGGGGGTTGCAAAAGAGCTGGAAATCTCACAAGGCCGAGTCGCGCCTCATGAGATTTCTGAAACTTCCCACTTCTGGCTGGGCCAGAAATACCACAAGAACAACGCTGCATCATCATTCTCAGCTCTGGCTCTGCTCTTCCCACACTCCCAGCAGGGATCAGCCTCCCAGGCATCCTCCAGGCTGAGGATCCGCGGGCACCGCGCGCGGCATCGCCGAGCAGCGGCCGGCGCAGACGGCGTCCGCCTTCTCCTCTCCAACCCGTGTGCTGAGGAGGGAGATATTTTTGGTGGAGAAATCAAATGACTCATTTTGTGGATCCCAAGAGCTATTTTGGGACGGGGTGTGCGCCATCCCCCACCCCCTCCCACACCCCCGGCGTGCTCCCCACTGCCGATGCTGCCCGGGGACCTTCGCCCACCCTGGGCAGGTCGGGGGTGCACAAGGGACGTGGCTCCCCCGACCTCCAGATCCCGGCGGATCGCGGAGCCGGGAGGCTGCCGGCGGTGGCCAGGGGTGTTGTGCAATCCCTCTGTTCACGTTTCGAGCCCGGTCCTTACCCTTTCCGCCCTCCCGGCCGCGTTTGTTATGCAGAGGAAGCTTCTTAAGGAGCCCCGACAAACAGACAGGAAACCGAGTCTTTCACTGCGCGGACACATTGTCTGCCCGGGGCTAAATTTGAACATGAAAAGGCCTCGTTTATTCTTTTATTTATAAATCCTGAGCCGTGTGCTTTGAAGACAAGCCCCGGTTGGGAAGGGTGCAGGAGAGGGCGAGGGGAAGGGCAAGTCCGGCTCGGGTGTGTGGGGTGGGATCAGGGCAGGTTTGGATGCTCTGTGCCGTGGTGACCTGGAATGATGTCCAGGTGGAAATGGCCACCTGAGATGGTGGGGCTTGAATGGGACAGCTCTCTGTGGCCAGTTTTGGGCTGGAGACCCCACCCAGGAGCTCATGGGCATCCCCTGTGTTGTTGGTGGGATCCAACCCACGTTGCACAGCTGAGGCTGAAGCCCTGGGTGGCTCCACAGAGGTTGGGTCATGAGGGATTAACACCCAGGACTGGATTCCTGGAAGTGTTTAAAGCCAGGTTGGACAAGGCTTGTGGAGCAACCTGGTCTAGGGCAAGGTGTCCGTGGCAGGGGTTTGGGAGGAGATGAGCTTTAAGGTCCCTTCCAACCCAAACCGTTCCAAGATTCCATGATCAGCAAGGCCAGGTGGCCACTCCAGATCCACACCTGGAGTCACCATCACCTCTGGAGGGGCTGCTCACATCCCCAGCACCCTCAGAGGCAGGGGCAGAGCTGCCTCCCACCCACCCATGGACCCCTGGTCCCCACCAGGGACTCTGGTGAGACCATCAGAGAAACCAGAGGCTCCTTTGGAGATGTTTTTTTTTGTTTTCCATGTACCAGTGGGTATTTCCAGGCAAAGGTGGTGTGAGAGGGACAGGCAGATCTCAGTCACCGCAGCAGACTTTAAAAAGTGAAAACACGAAGTTGAAAGCTGCCGAACCTGCAGCAACTTCCCAAATCCCACCTGAAATGTAGCAAAAGGCACAAGGAAAGTAAAAGTTCCAGCGCTGCTTTTTTTGGGGTTGTGTTTTGATTTGTTTTTTTTTTATTTTTCAATGTTGTTGTTGTTCTTGGAGAAACATCACCCTTTATTCTGAGAAAAGGGAAGCGCTGGGGCCGTGGGCTCTGGGCAGTTGTGGATCTGCCCCTCAGGAGAGCAAAATTGGGATGAACTCCAGCAATGCAGTAGTGATGCTGAGGTTCCTGTGGAAGAGCCAGGAGCTGCAGGAGGAGATACAGGGGTGATAGAGCAGAGGAGAAGCCTCTCACCCTCCCTATCTGCTGGGAGCACGGATGGGTTTGGGCACGGAGTTTCTCCGTCTCTCCCCTCCTGCCGGTGAGGTCGGGCCCAGCTGCACCCAAACCCAGCACTCACAGTGACCCTTTTCTTTATTTAACCCTCCCCGACCCCAGGATGGAGGAGCCACTTCCACATTTGCTGGCTGGCCACGGCCAAAAAGCCCTTGGAGCCGTTTCTGCTCCTCCTGCCCGGCACTGCTGGGCTCGCAGATGCTCAAACCACACGTTCCTTCGCCCAGCCTGGCCTGTCACAGATGGACACAGCTAAAAACACCCCGAAATAACGCCTGGCCACAGGAGTCCTGTGAGGGTCTCGCAGCCAGAGCAGCTGGGGCTGAGAGGACAGGCTAAAATTAGGGGTGTGGTGCAAGTTTCTGAAGGTCCCAAAGCGCGAGGGTGAAACTCAGGCTGGGTTAACTGAAAAGCTGAGGGTGTCTTGGGGGTTATTTCTGCTTGGGGGGGCTCAGCAGGAGAAATGGGGAGCCCTCTTGGCCATGGGTTTGTAGTGGGGTGCCCCCATCACCTCGGGGCATCGCCCGTGTTTGCTTCTTGGGGTCACCGCCCTGGCAGGGAGCTACATTCTGGGGACCAGAGGTGCTAAAGCTGTGCTGTATCCACAGATTTGAGTTTTTGTGGGTGAAATCTGTGGGTTTGGCACCTTTGCCTCATCCAGAGGGCCCAGCCCAGCATCCCAGTGTAGCTCTGCCCTCCAAATGAGCCCCATCCTGCCCAAAGGGTTGCCCAAACCCTCTACCCTCACACAAGGACAGCAGCTGGAGCATGAAAATCTCTCTCTGATGCCTCCATCTATGATCCACGAGCTTGGGACACGCTTGGAATTGTGTGTGGTTCTTTCAGGGACTCCTCTATTCCCCACCAAACCCGGGGGAATCCATCCCATCCCTGTCCCCCCCCACACACACCTTGCACAACCCTCCCATCCTCCTCCTCCTCCTCCTTCCTCACGCTGGGTGAAATCAGAGCTGTTATTTCAAAGAGAAGCTTGTGATTTATCGCTGTAATCTCAACCACAAGTTGAGCTGGCAGGAGCTAGGGGAGCCACGAGGAGTGAGAGAGGGGCTGGCGATTCATTTCAGCATCCTCTGCGCTCTTGAGGTTTTTTATTTCTGCAGCACGGCAGCAGGGAAATCCTGGTCTCTGACAGAGGGGAAAATGGAAAGGAAAAAAAGAACTGCCAGGGATTCGTGTGGAAGCAGCTCTAAATTGGGACTGTTCCTTTGCATTCTGATTAAAGGAAAAAAAGCAGATTTTTGGGCTTTAAAACCCGAGCTCACTGCAGCAACCAGAGGAAGGAAAGTCTGACACCCTGGGATGCTGCTGCTGCTCCAAGGGCAGAGCCCAGGGGGGTTTCTCCTCATTTTTCCCATGCTCCCCTTCCCCATAAGTCACTTTTACAGCTCGCAGCAGCCAGCCTGGCAAGCCCAGCTTTGCAGGGACTTTAATGAGTCTTTAAATCAAGGGCTCGTGGTGGCAGAAGCAGAGCTGGTGTCTCCTTGCAGGAAGGGCCACGCTGGGGCTGCTCAGGGAGATCCCAAACCCTGCCTGGCTGTGAAGGTGCAGCGATTTCACCTTCATTATTTCACTTTTTCCTAATTTATACCTGGTTTTGCACTTTATTTAAGGCTCTCAATCCTATCCCCCCCACTTCTGAGTGGACCTGGAAGCTGATTTTTTTTGCTCAATATCAGTGAAATGCGCACGATGAAATTTCAGACCTTGGAGAGCTGCTGAACATGTCAAATTTCCCAATTTTCCCAACGCTTGAGCTCTTTGCATCCAACATTCCAAGCTCCTGGTGTGCTCAGGAGTAATCCATTGATTTTTTTTATGCCTTTTCCTGGTTTTACAGAAAGAAAAGCTGTTTTTCCAGGCTGGCTGCAGACCGTGGGGGAGTCAGACAGATTTTAACCCACTCTGAGGAAATGACAAAGCATTAACTCCCCTGCAAGGCAGTGAAATAATTTTCATTAAAGCCAATCTTTGCAACGAGTTGTTTTCCAAGCCAAAAAAACCCCAAAACCAAACAGAAAGGAAAAAAACCTCTTGCTCTTTCTTGGCCTTTCTGCTTTGCTAATCCACTTTGACATTTATTAGCAATTATTTATTTCCTTTCCCAGCGGCTGTTTATGGTGCAATTTTTCAACAAAATAGGAATTACTCAATAATAACCCCTGCAGAAAGGCAATTAGGAAACGTGAACTGGGTGGTTGCAGAGATTGTGGGGCTTTTCCCATCCTCAAATTCTCATTTTCTGGCCCAAGCTGAGCTGGAGGTGCCGCTCAGGGCAGCAGAACCCGGCCAGGCTCTGGGACTGGAGCATCACAACCTCATCCCATCCTCATCCAGAGGTTTTTTTTCCTGCTGTTTGCAGCTTTTGCAAGGAGCCACGAGCTGCAAAGAGCAGATTTAGGAAGACTCACTTTCGTTGTCTCCTGGGTAATAATCTTCTTTCTTCCCTTTGGGTTTGGGTGATGAGGAAGGGCTGTAAAAAAAAAACAGGATTCTTGTTCCTTAATGAAAAAGCTCCATGCCCAGAGACTCCCACGAGTTCCCACGAAGCCACAGGGCAGCGTGCAAAACTGAAAAGAAAATTAAAAATGTTTCAAAAACCGGCTCAGCCTTTCAGTGCAGCACCTCAGGAGCGTTTCCCCATTCCACCCCTTTGTGGGGACAGCTCAGGGCAGGTCACCCACCCTCCAAAATCCCCCCTGAGCCACGGCTTTCCCAAGAAAAGGCACCTTGCGTGCAAGAAGCCACAGCGGGGTGAGAAAAGAAAACCAGATCTGAGTTGAAATCACGGAGTTTGTGAGGAAATAAAGACTTTTTATGGCTGTGCCTTTCACTGATCACCTCTTGATCTTCCTGGGGGTGCTGAGGGGAGTCAGGGTGATGCCTTTCCCTGGTCTTAAAAATTAAAACCGAAACATTGGGAAAAGAGGTTTTTATCTTGGTATTTATTTCAGGATCCTTGGGTACAGCGCTTCATCCACTTGGAATGCCCCGAAAATGCATGCACCTTGTCACACTGAAATACACACAGTTATAGGCCTTGCAAAATTAACATATTTATCAAAGATTCCCCAGTGAGAGGCTGGAGTGAAGCCCTCGTTGTGAGGAACCTTCCCCCTGGCTGGGCCTGGCTGAGGTTCCCAAATGTGTTCTGGAGAGGCTCTTGGTGTCTGGGGCTCCCAGGATGTTTGCTCTCCTGGTTTAACGGTGCCGTGGGGCTGAGCTGAGTTCTCAGCCTTGGGGAGTGACAAATGTGGGGCTAAAAGCACTGAGAATACATCAAACTATAAAAGAGTGTGTGAGAGGGGTATAAAAGAAAAGGCAAAAAATCATTCTGGCTTCAGAGGTACCAGGAAGGTGCAGCCTTCCCGAACCACCTACCCCATATCCACCCTTGAACCTGGCATTTTACCCCAAAGTTCAAAAACTCGGCTCCTGCAGACCCTCTTGCCTATTTCAGGAGTCAAACTGTCTGGGTTCTGCAATGAACCTGCTGCCCAAAGTTAGCAGAAACATTAAAACCCATTTCAAAGAGGTTAACACTCATCGAATACATAAGAATACATAAAACAATATAAAAGATTATGCAAGAGAGGTATAAAAGAAAAAGCAAAAAAATCATCCTGGCACCAAGGGGCACGATTTTGGTGGGGTTTGGGGCACCTCTCTGGTCCCTCCCAGCTGGGGATGAGTGAGAAAAGCCCCCCCAGGCAGGGCTGGGTGCTGGCAGGAACCACGCTAGAGAGGGGCGAGAGCGCGGCGGGCGCTGCTCGAAGGCGGGGACAGCCCAGGCCTGGTTCTGCTCGGCTGGAGCTGTCACCCAAAATAATCAGAGCTCACCCCAGCATTTCTGCTGCTGAGGGAAACTTCATTTTCATTTTCCGACCGCTTTCCCGGCCGGGGCTGCTCGGGGCTGCTCGGGGTGTGGAGGGTGGGGGTTGTTTGGCACTGCTGAAATGCTGCCTGGGTTGGATCTGGGGTGGCTTTTGGCCAGGGAGGGTGAGGTGGGGAGGGGAAACAGCCAGAGCAGTGCTGGGAGTGGGATCATCAATCATGGAATGGTTTGGGTTGGATGGGACTTTAAACCGCATCTCGTCCCTGGACAGGGACCCCTCATCCATGGACAGGGACAGCTTCCACTAGCCTTGGCTGCTCCAAGCCCTGTCCAGCCTGGCCTTGGACAATTCCAGGGATCCAGGGGCAGCCACAGCTTCTCTGGGCATCTCTGCCAGGGCCTGCCCACCCTCCCAGGGAACAATTCCTTCCTCTGGCCATTCCCCCTTTCCTGTCTCTCCAGCTCTTGTCCAAAGCCTCTCTCCATCTTCCCCTTCAGGCACTGCAAGGCCACAACTAAATCACCTTGAATCTTCTCTTTTCCAGGCTGGACAATCCCAATTCTCCCATCTTTCCCTCCCTCTGGTCACCCTGGTGCCTCTGGCCTCGCCCCAGCAGGTTGGGTGGGACATGGTGCTGCTCCCAGTGACCCTGCCCTGCGCTGTGGCTTCTCAGATCCATTGGCAAGGTGTCCCTGCCCATGGAATGTGATCCTTTCCAATCTTCAGGTCCTTCCCAACCCCAAACCATTCCATAATTCTATGATTCCCCTCCTCCAGGCTGTGATGAGCTCGTTAAATCATCCCTCCCAGAACCAGCAACCCCCATAAACCCTCCTCAGACACCAGCCGCTCCTCTGGATGGGATTAAGCTCACCCATAACAAATCCAGAGGGTTTTTCCTCTATTTCTATGGAGCATTAAGGCTCATGGACAACCCCTCGTGCATTCCTTGATGTCTGCCATGAATCCCACACTCCCTGGTGCCCGGCACTTCCCCAGCCAAACCTCTCCCTCCGAGTGTATTGAATATTTCCTTGGAATTTCCAGGAGCTAAAAACACTTCTCTGTGTGGATTCCTTTAAATTCCACCCCCAAAGCAACCCTCTGGATCACTGGAAGTGGGAATGTTTGTACTGAGGATCCTATAGGGAGCCTGGGAATTATTTGGCTGCTAACAAACTTTGCCCACGCCTTAACAAAATGCAAATATCCCAGTTCAAGTGTTGCTAAAACACAGAGCTGAGATCACAGGGACTTCTTTGGGGTGTTGATTTTTATTTTTTTTTGAGCTGCTTATTCTTGATGTTTGCTTGTAAAAAAAAAAAAAAAAAAGTGGGTTTCTGTTTGTAATAAATAGAACAGCGTGAAAAACACGGCTTCCAAGCAAATCTTGGAAATTAGGAGCTTCGAATCCTTCTGGATTTCCACCTTCACAGGGGAAAAGATCTCGCTAGAAATAACAAGCCTGGGAAGTGAACAGTGGGAATATTCCGTCTCAACAGGAAGAATGCACAGCCAAGGAGAACCCTTAGAGTCAGTGTTAATTAGGGCTGATTGACTGAGAACAGAGTCTGACACACAGAGCTGCTGAGAGCCTGTGCTGAGTCACCGGGAAAACCACAGGCTGCTGTTAGAAGGGGAAAAAAACTAACAAAAAAATAGATATATATATCAGCAGGTGCGATTTTCCGTGGTCCTGAGCGATGGAGGAGCCTGGAATTGGGGTTTAACCCCCAAATCCTGGAGATGGTGCCCCTTATTCCCCAGCTGCAGCCCCGTTTGGCACCCTCGGAGGGTGATGGGGAATCCTCTCCCGGGAGATCTCACTTCTCTGCCAGGGATGCGCATCCCAGGAAGGGCGAAGGCAGGGAAAGAAGGAATGGAGCAGCTCTTCTCCTCCATCCCCCTGCGGGCAGAGCTCCCGTGGCTGGAGCCAGCCCTGCCTTGGGGCTCCAGAGAAAGCTTTAGGGCTGCGGGAAATCACCAATTCCCCGGCGCTGCTCTGGCACCGCCGGCGGGACCTGCGAAAAGCAGATGGGCACGACCTGCGCTGCTGAGGGAAAATGTGGGGAAAGCAGAGAAAATCCCAGCCAGGGAGGGTTCTGCCCGCCTGGGAAGCAGCTCCGCCGCGCCTTTGGAATGTGCTTTCTACAGCTCAGAGGATGGAGAGCCTCGAGGGCTCGGCAGAGAGGACATTCCCCTGGGAACCATCTCCTCCAAACCGTGAAACTTCTGATTTCGTGACTTTTCCACGATTTTCCTTTCGCTGTCCCAAATTCCCCCAGCTGTACCAACCCTGCTGTGACATAAGTGACACTCCTGGCTGGATTTGCGATGCCTCCTGAGATCTCCATCACCTCCTCCCATAGCTCGATTTGGGGCTGGGAGATGGCAAAAACAACCCTCCACCACCGCTTGCTGCGGGGTGGGTTATTTTTTTTTTCTTTTTTTTTTTCTTTTTTGCACGTTTTGGGGTTGTTTGGGCTCTTTTTCTGCTCTTTCCCTCCTCCCTGCACCCCTTGACCCCCTTCCCCCCGTGCTCCGGCCATAAACGCAACGGCGCGGTCAGAGTCATTGTTCACCCCGGTCCTATATAATAACCAAGTTTGCTCTTTTGAGTCGCCGACTGCTCCCTCCTGCAGGAATTGTGCTGCCAATCGATCCACTTAATGCAGGAACTGGTCACGGGCATGGAAAATTTTAAATATTCCCTGGAACGCGCTGCTTTTCAGGGCACAGATCTGGGTCCGTCTCTTCAGAGGCGGAGTGGATGCTCCTCTGCCAAGAGCCTGCTCTGCTCTTTGGGGTTTTTTCCTCTAGAAAAATAGGTTTTTGTGCTACAGTCCGCTCCGTGCTCCTGGGAGTTGCGGGAGGCACAGGGAATGGGATTCATCGCTGGCCACCAGCGCTGGAAATCTTGGAAAAAAGCCCTGAGTGCCCATTCAAGCCCGCAGAGCACTTGGGGGTAAATTGCTGCCCCGGAGCCATCCCAAGGAGCTGCCTCATCAGATTCTTAATCGCCTGTTAATCACCTGTTTCACAGCAAAGCCTCTGGCTCTCCTGGCTCTGGGTTTTAAAGCTCTCCCTGCCTGCCTGGTTCTGGGAATGGCCCTGGGAGCAGGGACACGGCTTTGGGAAACTCTCTCAAGGACATGGTGTGATTCCTGGGGTTCTCCTGAGCAGAGTCAGGAGCTGGGCTCGCTGATCGTTGTAGGCTCCTTAGAATTCGGGTTTGTTCCATGATTCCGTGAGTGTTGTCCCTTCTGCTCCCAGCCTGGTGTCCCTTGCACCCCCCCGGGACCAACAGGGGCGACTTTGGTGGGGTGGCCGTGCCCAGGTGTGCATCAAAGCAGGGCTGCAGCTCAGTTTCCTGGCTGAGTCCTCAAATAAACCCGGCCCCACAAACAAATGAGGGTTTATTGCACCCAAACAATCGGGAATTTGAACCCAGCCACGATGCTGCAGATAAAATCTGAAAAACACCCAGCAGCTGGGAGGGAAAGCTTCGCCTTTACCCACGACTCTGCCCTTCCTGCTAAGAGTGTTCAGGGGATGCTCCCCAAAAAAGGAAATCCCTTCTCTCTGCTTGGGCACAGCTTTTTGGGGAGCTGGGATGCCTTAGGTTTGAACTTTTCTATGTTCCCAACCCTGCCCTGCCCAGTGTCACTCTGCAGTTCCCTGGAGCTCGTTCAGTGCTGTTCTCTCATGCTCACACACACACAACAAAGCCTCTCCAGCTCTCCAAGGACACCCAGACCCTCCTAGGCCCAACAACTGCAAACCACAATCTTGGGGACAGGGGGGCAAGCTTGGGCAAATTCCATCCTTGCCTGGCTCCTGCTTGGGGAATTGATGCTGAGATCCAAGTGGGAAGAACTCGGGAGCTGTCCTTGTCCATGTTGGGATGCACTGAGGCAGGAGCCTCTGGAGCCCAGAGCGTACCTCTGAAGGCCTTTCCAATCAATCCCTCCTTGATTCCTTTATTCCTGTCTGCTCTCTGTTTCTAGGGAGCCATTTACAGCAGCAGCTGGAAGCCAGAGTTTCTCCCTGGCCCAGCTGCCAAGGTAGGCGGTCGAGCAGCAGAGAGTGCTGCATATTTAGGAAGCTAAAGGGGGAACGAGTCCCTTGAAGGGATGGACTGAGGGTGAGGAGATGGCGAAGAGGCACAAAGAGATGGCTCTGGAGCTGCAGGGACCTCTCCTCTCCGTGTCCCTGCTGTCCCCAGCCCGGGCGGGTGCCAGGAGCTCCCAGCCTCTAGCCTTGCTGCGCCCAGGTCACCCCGAGCCACATGATCGGCGAGGCTGGAGCAGCGACAACAACAGGAACAATCTGTGGGAGAGGAACTTAGGGATGAACCCAACTTCTCTAAAGTATAAAAAGAGCCCGAGGGGCCGCAAAAAGGCATCGGCTGTGCACGTCCTCCCCGGGCGCTGACGGTTGGGAGCCGGCGCTGGCCCGGGGTTGTGCAACGCCCGTGGTGCGCTCTTGGCATCGGCTCCGGCGCCCTCCCAGGAAAGGGAACACGGCCCCAGCCGGGCCTGAAGGGCCTTTGCAAGGGCCCAAACGGCTCTGCTCGGCCTCTGCCCTGCTCCTGGTGATGCCTTAAGTTTTAGCTTTTATATTTTTCCAATCCTGTACTGCTAGTGTGACTCTGAAGTTTCCTGTAGCTTGTTAAGTGCTGTTTTCTCATGCTAAGATAGACATAACAAAACCTCTAACTTGCTCTCCAGAAACACTCAGAACAAGAGCTGTAAACCTTCATCTTGGAAAGAGGAGGGCAGGCTTGAGGGAAATCACATCATTAGCTGGGTTCTAGCTGATGAATTTATGTTGACATCAAAGTGGGAAGAACTCGTGAGCTGTCATTGTCCATGTTGGGATGCACTGAGGCAGGAGCCTCTGGAGCCCAAAGTGTGCACCTGAAGGCCTTTCAAATAAATCTGTCCTTTTTACCTTTATTCCTGTCTGCTCTCTGTTTCTAGAGAGCCATTTAAGGCATCGGGGGGCTTTGGTTGGGTGATGGTGCCGTGGAAAGGGTGAGCAAACCTGTGCAAAACTGCGTCGAGCCCCCCTGGAGAGCAGCAGGGATGGGAACTGTAAGAGTGTCTGTGCTGCCTGTCAGAGGATGCTCATGCACCTCAAAAAAATCAGTTTGAAGTCAAGCAGACTTCCAGCATGCACAGCTACACCAGGGGGAATGAGAGTTTTTGGGGTCCCATTCCCTTCCATTTTTCCTTTTTCCTGTGATTTATTGGTGTTCCCACTTGCTGACCCAAACCAGTCGGGGACAGGATGTGTCCCTGGTGCTCCACGGCTTTCACAGCAGCTGTCTGCAGGCACCCTGGAAATAATCAAACATTTGAAAGCCTATTTTTGGCTTGGGGAAACACCATTTCTGTCTGAACCCTTCCAAGCAACAGAAAAACCCCACAGAAAATGAAGGCAAAACTTGTGAGGTGGCCCCGCTCCACACCAAGCACATCCCACACAAAAACCAACCTTCAAATCAGATCTCCAGGACATGGGGCAGATGCTGGGATGTCATCAGACACATCTGCAGATGTTTGTGATTTTATACCATGGGTTATGAGCTAAGGAAAATTGTCACCTCATGTCAAAGACCTTGTTTCAGGTGTCCCTTGGCCCCCAGGATGCGATAGAAGATGTGACAGCTTCTCCTCATCTGAAGGAAAATGTTTTGCTGATTGGAGACAGGGGAATAACAGAGGAGAAAATAAAAACTTAAATTCCAGATGCTTGTGGCTGATGGAAAATTGGCCTTTAGTATTAGTGCAAGCTATGGGACCAGAAGGAGAAAAACTCTAAACGTGATGGGATTGTAAAACTGTAGCTCATTTAAACGAACGAGGAGCTGGGATTCCAGGAATTTTGGTTTTATTTAACTTATAGAAAAGGAGGAAGAAACAGATGGAGTCAGTGCTCCTGAACTAAAAATACTGCTTAGAGAAGGACATCTGCAATGCAGCTTCAAATGCCAAGGCCCTCAGTGTTTGGGTTGTTCTCCTTCAAAGGTCACCTCCTGATGTTTGGAGAGGATGGAAATGCAGAGATTTTAGCCATTCCCTTCTTCCCTTAGAAACATTTCTTCACCTGGAAGTTTTGCCAATGAAATGGAGAGGAAATCCCATTTTCAAGCTGTGGAGCAGGGATGGGGCTGCCCCTGACCTGTCCTTCCCACTTTGGGATCCCTGAGTGCTGGGTCTGGGCTGGCCCCAGCTGCTGGAGGCTGCCTGGGGATGTGAGAGTCACCAAGAAATCTGACAAGTCATTCAGAAAACTTCTGAAGGGAGAGAGTATTTGTGAAAGCCAAGCAAATTCTGCCTCTCCCAGCGTGGCATAAGTGACCTTTGTCCTGGCTTTTATTTTCACTTTCGAGCTTTTGCCTTCCGAGGTCAAGCTGTTTATAAAGTTGGGCAGAATTAAAGAGGCAGCATTAATCACCCCAGTTATTTTATCTTGCCGGCCACCAGCTCACTGTGCTTTTGCCAAGGTCAGGAATTACGCAAAAAAAATCGAGATGTCCCGGAGTGCCACAAGTCAGCCCCGAGAGAACCCAGAAAATTTGGGTTAAAAGGCACAATCTTTGCAAAAAATACCCTCTTGTGCCTTGTCCCTCCATTCGGGGAGCCTTGGCAGTTCTTGTTTTTCAGAAAAAGGAAGAGTGATATTCTCATGTAATGACAGGACTCGGGGAGCTGGAGATTTACAGGGAAAAATAAATTAAAATAAATTAGTGAGTATTGTACAACTCATCCTAAAGGGGGTGAATAATCACCTGTGCTTCCCTCTGGTCCTGTTAAACCACGGCTGCAGTAAGGGACTCTCACTTTTCTTCTCGAATATGGTTTGGTTTGTAGGATTATATCAATATGGGGCAAAGAGCGAGCAAGTCAGGCCATAAACTCCATCAGCTCCGGCGTGTTATTTAACCCCTGATTGTTTAATCCCAGATTATTTAACTCCTGGAGTAGGATGTGCTATCTCCTATCAGGGCTCAGGGGGAAAATTGCCTCGGCCGTGCTCTGATAGCAGCAACCCCCAGCAGCCTGGAGTTAAACATTAATGAGCTGTCACAGCGCTGGATTCCCAGAAACCTGCCGAGCTAAGGTCGTCCCTAGGGATGGATTATGGGGTTGGATTTGAAATATCTCAGAGTGGGTCAAGGCTGTGGGGGGAGGCTCCTGTGGGTGTCAGCAGTGCCTGGTGCGGTTGAGGTCTCTCTTGGTCAAGACTTCACCAGGCTCTTGCTTCAGCCTTGTGGTCCAGCAGCCGCTTCCCTGCAGATGTTGAAAGGAAAAGAGAGAGAGAGAGAGAGGGGCGGGGGCCAGGCTGGGTTTCTGAAAGCTCTTTCAGGGCTGCTTTTGTTGCTGTTAATGGCAGAGCACATGGAATTCTCCTTGCTCAGGAGGACCTCTTCAGATGATGGCTCCAGCCTGAACTCCCCGCTCTAATTACCTCTGCCAAGTGCAAGTGCTGCCCTTTGGGGGGGGTTTGATTTCCCATCTATTCCTTTCATCTAATGGTTCCTTGCGCTCCGGAGCCCGAGCCATGAAAACAGCTCTTAATCTACCTCCCGCCTCCCACCAATTATTTAATACCTGGGTTTTATTCCTTCTCATTTGTCTTTCTAACTACCCTAATTTCTCTGGTTTCCCTCATCAGCGTTTTCCCAAGCTCTTTATTGTTTTCTGATTGCCGTAATTCTGCAATATCTTTTGGCACTAAAGCCCGGCTCCCCAGAGGAATGGGCTCATGAATTTATACAGTGACATTACCCAGGCTTTGCAGACGAGTCTCGGGGCTGATTCGGCAGCTCAGAAATGCTCCTTCTGTTCCTGCCTCTCCTGTCGCTGCAGGAACTGGCAAAGCAGGAATTGCACGAGCGTTTGCACTCTTGGTATGAAGAGCCATAGAAGTCTGAGTGAAGAATTCTGGAGATTAAATGTTCGGCCTCCTCCATCCTTCCCCACTCTCTGAGCCAGTGACTCGGCAGAGCATTTCTCTCTTCCTTTGTCAAGACAAGAGTTTCGGCCTGGCAGGAAATTTTCCCCATGGTATCAATTTCTTCTATTTCTTGCAACTGAAGCACATTTGAGAATTCTTTCCTGAAACTTCCCGTGTTCTAATTTTACATGGCGGGACTGTCAGAAGCAGCACATGAGAGAAACGAGATCTCCTCCGCAGCTTTGGGGGTGGCTGTGCTGCTCTAGAAGGGCTGGTGAAACTCAGAGCTGCTCCCCTGCTCATTAACAGCAAGTTTCCTGCCTTGGTCACGGAGCTTTGAAGTGACACAAACAGCCTGGGCTGGGCATGACTTCCATCAAATCCTCTTTAAGCAATGCCATGTCTTTTATATTTTCCTGCTTGGCAGAGGAATCCTCCTTCTAACCAAATACTTGAATGCACTCATGCAAGGAGAGGAGTTTTAAATATGATCACTATGAGGAAATACGCTGGGGTGCTGGGAATAAACACGTTCCAGGGAGTTTGTCTGTTTATCTTACAGGGCTGTCCCAGACTAAGGATTGGCTCAGACCGGAGTCAAATTGGTGCTCCGAGGGTGCTTTGCCTCTTCCAGTAATTTGTTTATTTTTCTGTTGGAGAGTGGAATTAAGAGAGTCACAAATTACGATGAGGGATTGTGCTTGTGAAATGTTCTGCATTTTTTGAAGGGCAGGAGGAGGCAGCTGCACGGTGAGTACTGGTGGGTGGATGAGGATCTGGTGGAGTTGCCTGGTCAGAGACCAGGATTTGGGTCCCTGATCCTCCACGACTCCTTCTGGTAGCTCATCCTGCTTGAAAACACCCAATAATTGCAAATTCTTGCAGAAGCCAAAGGTCCCTAAAGGCCCATAGAGAGGTTGTTCAGGGTCAGAGTGGGAAAGTGGTTTCCTTTCTGGCTCATTGGTTATCAGCCTCCTCTCGAGTGCAGGATGAGATGAGCAGAGACCGATGTGTAATCACTTGGCTGGGAACCAGGAAGAGCTCAAAAAACACCTGAACATCCAAACACCTCCAGCTCTGGGAAGGTTTGGTTTGGGACTTGGTTGTGGGATTTGACCTCTCTTGTCTTCAGCCAGGACTTGGAATTTGCAGACAAATCTCAGATCAGGGTTTGGTAATGAATCGATCCAGGTGGGCCTGAGGTTTTGCATCCAAAGGCCTTCGAGGCTGAGGGCTGGAAATGCCATCAAGGTGTGAACCCATGAACAGAAATCAGTGTCTGTCAGCTCCCGTGATCATGGCTGGGAGGAGGAAACCCTTTCCTCACTGGATCGAGCTCCCTCCATTAGCTTTCTTCTCCCATATCTGTTGGACAACAAGAGCGACAAGGACCCAGCTCAGTGCCAAGCCTAGAAAGTCTCCCCAGAACCACACCCAGTACCAGTCATGGTGCCCAGTGCTGTTTTCCAGGCCCCAATTAGCAGGTGTTCATTAGCAGGGGCGGTCAGGGGGGGCTGACACCACACCCCTGTAGCTCTCCATGTCTCACCACCTCAGATGTCTGTTGGGACTCTGTTTTTTTGAGGCCAAAATCGTCATCACCTCCTGCCCGCTGGGTTTTTTCCTCTTTTCTGGCCCTGTGGTGGCCTGATGGGTGCAGGTCATGGGACAACCTGTCACGTGGAACCAACCGACCGCATCTTGGCATGGCCTGTACCTACCTTTTTTTGTCTTTGGGGAGACCAGATCATGACCATAAAAGGGAAGAACGGAATTTTGGGCGAGGAGCCCTGCTCCGATTGGCTGAGTGCCGATTCGTGACGGTTTCGGGGGGAAATAACCAGATGGGAGTAATTTTTGGGCCCCAGAATAAAAACAATACAACAAAACCATGTGGTTCACCATTGAAACCAAGACAGGACTTTCGGTGCTGGTGCCTCCTGTTGTTCTTGGTTCCACCTGCATGAAACTGCAGCAGGGCCCTCACTTCCACATGGGCATAGCCGCACAGAGCTCCTGGTTCCCATAAAACATCTCTGCAGACACAACCAGCCCGTGCCAATTAAGATAACATCTCCTGAAGGTTAATGGGAAGGACCTGGTGGTCAGGTTGGTTGAGAATTGCGACCTCCTCCTGTGAAGCCACCTCTGCAGCCACCACCAGCTGATGTCACCTGAGGTGACAGCAGGAGATGAGCTGGAGGCTCAGTTGGCCAAAAACCAGACCTGCCATCAACCTCTGTCAGCTCCCGAGTGGAGGGGGCCCAAGCGCCAGTTTATTGTGGTTGAATATCTGTGTATCCATGTCTGAAAAGCAGCAGAACACAGTCTCTTCATGCCTGAACATCTCTCCCAGCCAACCCTTGCGGGATCATTTGCATGGTTTTAAAACCAGGGCTTTAGCCTCTCGAGGCACTCTCCTAGAACGCGCCCCTGAATTACAGCACTGAGTAAATACGATAAGAAAGGCTCGGAGGGTTTCCTGGAAACTTTGGCTCAAGCCATAATTCGGGAGCAGATGTTGGTGACCAGCAAAGTTCTTGTAAGCCATGAGGGAATTTTTCTATTTGTCGCTTAGCATGAGAAATGTGACAGCTTATTTAGGGCGTTTGTGTCCGCAGAGAGCGGAGGTGTTGGCTCCACCCCTTCTGGGAATGCTGCACCCATGCCAATCCTTCAGGGGATCCCTTCATCCAATAAGAACAAGATGGTTTTATGGCCCAGTGTTGTTCTTGGAGTCGGAAACGGGCTCTTGTCACTGAGGGGATGACAAATGCGTGCTCTGCTTGTGTGCTCAGGGTGGCAGCGGGGCCACCTGTGACCAGGAGAGGTGAACCCAAGCCTGGCTGCCATGCTGGGGGAGGTTTGCTTTAACCACCTCCCAGAAGTGGGGCTGGAAGCCTCTGGTTCCTTGCCTAAACTGCAATGGGGTGTTGGTCACCCCTCACGGGATGCTCTGGGCAGCATCGAATCGACTGTTGGCTCCTTTGGCACATCCATCCTAGCCCACAGAGATGCACCTTGCAGGTGACTGCATGGATGCCTCACCCTGTTCTGTCCATCCCTTTCTTCAACTCTCCTCCCCATTTCTCCTCGTATCCACCCTTCCCTGCCAGTCCCTCCTTTTTCCTGTTTCGGATAAGCACCACCAACCCTGGGGTGGTCCTGCACCACCACCCACCTCTCCCACTGTGCCCCTTCCCCTGCTCCTGCCCCAGTCCCAGGTACCTTGAGCTGTCCCGTGGCAGCAGTTCCTTGCTTCTCCTCACTCCACCGCACGCTGCAATTTCTCTGCCTGCTCCCCTGCCCTATTTCTTCAGTGCTGACCACAGCGGTGACTCCTGGGACCTATCGCAGCATCGCAACCTTGGTGCTTGGCCCCACAAAACCAGAGGGGAACCACAGCCTCTTACTCACTGGCACCCGAGCGATGCTGCCCCATCGCCTCCTTCCCGCTGGGCAGTGGTTTGGGGACAGGGGGAAGAGGTGGCTGGGAGCGTCTGCTCCAGGGTGTCCTCCATGGCCACCAACCCAACAGCGTGGGACTCTCCAAAGCCACCCTGGGCTGCACAATCCAAGGTCTGGTTAAGGCATCTCTGCATTTGCTGTCAGTGTGGTTCAGGGATGGCCTGTGGTGGTTTGTTGGCAGCGTGATGCCTTAAATGGTTTACTTGGAAACAGAGACTAGACAGGAATAAGGGAATGAAGGAGGTGTTTATTTGAAAAGCTTTCAGAGGTACACTCCAGGGTGTAGAGGTTTTTGCTTCAGTGGATCCCAAAGTGGATGACAGGTCACGAGTTCTTCACGCAATTTATAGGTTTGGTCCATTTGGCTATCAGCATAAGTTAGCCAATTAAAACTTTAGTTAATAATGCAATTTCTTTAAACTTGCTTTTCTCTTTTTAAGGTGATGGTTTATACTTTTTGGGCTTAGGAAGGTCTGGGTGTCCTTGGAGAGCGAGCTGGAGAGGCTTTGTTGTGTCTGTGTGAGCATGAGAGAGCAGTAGTTAACAAGCTACAGGGAACTTCAGAGTTATACTGGTAGTACAGGATTTGAGAACACATAAAAGTGAAAACCTAAGGCATCAGTGTGGTTCAGGGGTGAAGGGGGTGGTGGCAGGTTTGTTGTCAGCGTGGTTCAGGGGTGAAGGGGATGGTGGCAGGTTTGTTGTCAGTGTGGTTCAGGGGGGAAGGGGATGGGGGCAGGGTTGTTGTCAGCGTGGTTCAGGGGAACGCTGGTGGTGAAGCAGCTCTGGAAGGTGCACTGGAGACCTGGGCAGACCCATCCCAAGGGATAGTCTGTGGTGGTTTGCCTCTTGCTGAGTCAGGCTTGAATCACCAGGGGTTTGGGTCTAAACTGGGTTGTTCTGCAGGGTAAGTGACAAAAAGTACAGCTGGAGCACTCTGGGTGTTTCAGATATTCATTTGTGCTCAGAATCCCTCCCTGGGCCAGAGCTGTGCTGATGTCCCACAGCACTGGCTGTGAACAGAGGAACACACAGGGATTCCTGCAAGAAGCCTGGACAGGAGCACAGTGAAGCCACTCCAGCTCCCACCCCAAGCAGACTCTCAGACCACAGGTTTCCTTCCCCGTCCTTCAGTCCTAACCCCAAACCAGCCTGCAGAGAGTGAGAAGGAATTGCACAAGTGCCTCGGCTGTACTCCAGAGCAGCCTCCTGAGCACTGCCTGGGTACCCTCAGGATGGTGGCAAGCCCAGTCCTGGCACAGCCCTGCTGCAATGGACACCCAGCCCTGCTCCAAACAGCCAGCGAGAGCAAAGTAGGAGTTTTAAGGATAATTCTGACCCTTCAAGGGGTGCTTATCCCCAGCAGGATGAAGGCAGGTATGGATGGAGCTTGGAGCAACCTGGCCTAGTGGGAGGTGTCCCTTCCTGTGGCAGAGAATTGGGACTGGATGGTGTTTAAAAGTCCCTTCCAACCCAACTCCACGGTTCTGTGACACCGTGCCACCCCACAGCCCCTGCACACAGCCCAGCAAATGCAGCAGGGCAAGCAACAACAGGTAAATGAGCATCGAAAAAAAAAAAAAAGCATAATTATATATACATTTAAAAGTCCCTTCCAACCCAACTCCACGGTTCTGTGACACCGTGCCACCCCACAGCCCCTGCACACAGCCCAGCAAATGCAGCAGGGCAAGCAACAACAGGCAAATGAGCATCGAAAAAAAAAAAAAAGCATAATTATATATACATAAAAAAAAAAAAATCTTTATCTACATGACAGCTTGGTTGAGACCCTGTTCCTGTATTTGCTTAGCTGAGGGCTATCTTTATAAGTCCTCGCTGCCAGATGTTCCCGTATTTGCATGCGGGGAGGATGCTCGGCGGCTCCCGGCGCTGCGGGCTCGGATGGCGATTGCCACCCAGTGGCTGCTCCACCGAGCTGCCTTGGCGTGGAAAACCCCCCTAAAATCAACCCCCCAGGCGCAGGAAAGCAGCAGGTTTTCCCTCCATCAGGGACCCCGAAACCGGCGGCAGAGCCGTGAGGAGCTCGGACAGCTCCCGTCCCAGCCGCGGGGGTTTGGCTGCTTTGGAGGGACACAAAACTGGCGTTTTTTAAGTGCAAGTCACTGCTGCTGCTGCAGGGAAGCTCTGCAGCTCTGGCAGGGCTGAGAAAACCTTTTTTGAATCACCTTGGGGCACATCCTGACAGGGGCTGGCAGATCCCATCCTCAGGGAAGGTCCCAGCAGGGACCTGGGGGAATTATGCTCACACATCCAAGGTCTCCTTTTCATAAAACCACAGAATTTTAGGGTTGGAAGGAACCTCTGGAGATGAAAAGTCCAACCTTATTTTTCCCCCTGGGCTTATTCCTCAGCTCGGGTCATACCAAACAATAAATCCGGGCATAATTTCTAAATCTGTGGCTGCTGCAAGTTTCTGTCATGGAGAACACGGTCAGGACCTGGGCTCGGATGGTTTTCCAGCTGGTCCCTCCCACACTGGGGCTCATTTTCTGCCCTCATGAATTTTCTGCCTGGAGTGGAAACCGCAAACTCCCCTCAGCAATCACAACTCTCTGCTGCAGCTCTCCTAGCGAATTTTTTTTGTTGGTTTTTTTTGGGTTTTTTTTGCAGGTATATTTTGTATTTCTGTATTGTCACCTCTAGAAATCACAGCCAACGAGCGGAATTGTTCCACGTGCCTAGGGCAGCACCAGCCCTACCCCTAAAACAGCTTTTAAAAATCCTATTTCCACGAATTACACCGCAAACAACGCTCACCTTTCCACAGACACCTCACCCGTTTAACCACAGGACCCCTTAAATTCAGCACGGTGCACCTTGCTGTGGCTAACGAGGCTAATTAGGAGCAGAGGAAAGGAAATGCTTTTGCTGCAGCATTATTTATTTATTTATTTATTTATTTATTTATTT